>DF241676.1:21794-62717 GCA_000507305.1 Breviolum minutum Mf 1.05b.01 | reverse complement strand
TTTGGATTTTGGAATTTGGGGATTTTGGATTTTGGATTTTGGGGATTTTGGATTTTGGATTTTGGGGATCTTGGATTTTGGATTTTGGAGATTTTTGGACTGGGGATTTTGGATTGGCAAGTTGTGGCAAAATTTTGGATGCTACATAAGAAAAGAAGACTGTGCACGCCGAACCGGGTCGGCGGATTGCACAGTTTTAGTCCAAAACTGTAAAATTTAATTTGTAAACTGTCAAGGCCAGGTTAGGTCATAAAACATGAATTATAATATAGATAATCCCGGATAATTCAGCCAAAAAACGGTTTTGGTCAGAGTGGTATCCAATGAAAACGACAAATTTTTATCACCTTGCACTGTCATCATTGCACCAGGTCTTGCTGGAAGTTTTTTGGCTATCAGGTTTGCATAAATTGGCAAAACACGCAACGCTCAAAGGGCATGTCAAAAATTACTAGTAGTTTATCATTGTTGTACATGTTGTTCCATGCACCCACACGATCAAGACAAACACAGCACACAGACAAATAGCTTCACCATCATTAGCAAAGAGACAGCCAATGCCCCTTGGTCCATGCAGTAGCGCAATCAAGGCACTGGTATCTCACTGTGGTTTGCTTTCGCAATCTTCGAACCACAATTGGATGGACGTCAGTTGTGGCATAGACAAGTTGGATTTGCTGTGAATGTTAAGTGGCTGTGAACGTCAAACGGCTGCGGCGGCTTGCGAGCTGTTTTGGGGATTACAGTGACAAGAAAAGCAAAATATTATCATGTACTGCCATGATGTTCACAAATCAATCATGGGGCTTGAAATCCAAAAGTCTGGCAGAAACAGATGCACCCTGGCCCAACCACCAGGCAAAGGCAGATGTCGGGGGAGGACGCTGGCTGCACATCGCAAACCTTGAGCAAAATCTTGGCTGTTGGCCAGCATCTTGTCATGTTTGCACAAACGGCTTGAAGGATAGGGATGCAGAGGGCATGAATGGGATGAAGCATGGGTGCTTGAATGTTGTGCAAGCGTGTTAGAGGATGGCCCGCTGTCATTTTTAGACCGCCTCCTTGAAGAGGCCAGCAGTGGGTCAGTGGTATTGGTGCCAGGGACACTGGCTGCAATTTTCTGATAAGATTTCGCATGTTGTGGACCAGGAACGTCATAGCAACCTGCACCTGGGAGCCCGGAACTTAGGGTGTTGCAGGCTGCAGGGTTCCACTTCTTGAATTTGACATGTCGGTGATTTTCTGCATGACTTGCTGGAGATCATATAGATATATTTTCCTTGAGTGAAGGGCTCGATGCACTTTGCATTGTGGAGCTTCAAATTTGCAAAAAATGCCATTTGCTTTGTTACATGCTTTCCAGGCCAACTTTTCAGCAGCAAACTCCCCTTTTCATGTGTTCAATGTGTTGAGGTCACATTTGGCTGCAAGCTGGTTAATTTTACCCAGGCAAAAGTTCACCTGACCTGGCACCCAGGATGTTCGCTTCTGGAAGTACCTCGAGCATATGGACAGTAGTCACGGCCTTTCAACCATTGTCCAATCAGAGGCCAAGGTCTTGCTGGATAGATGCGGAAATTCGATGTCAGGATTTGAGCTTGTCAGACAGATACAACCCGTCCTGCCAAACCTTTGTGGAAACATTTTTCACAGTGATGGGTTGACGGTGGCCACGAGGTCATGTCTACCGGACGAAGTCTTTGGAATACAAGACCATGAAACTGATGTTCTGTGAGGCTGGAAAGTGCCCCGGGATTGATTTGACGAAAACAGACTCGGAAATACAGTGGAAGGGTGACCTGCTAGATTTGTTGTTAACACGATGTGTTGCCACGAAATGCTTGTTCCCAACCTTGCAGCTGTTTTGGTTTTGGTGTGGCCGCCGGGCTGACGCCATCGCCATGTTTAAGAAAGTGAAGCAGCCCGACTTCATTGTGGGACACAGGTTGAAAGGTGCTAATGCCAAAAGAGATCCGTTGCTGGATGAAAAAGTAGGCACTAACAAGCGAAGCCGAGATGAAGATGGATCTTCCTCCGTGGTGTACAAAGAGACGCCCGAGGAAAAGAGGGCGAGATTAAAAGCTGAGAAGGATGCGGAGAAGGAGCTGAGGGACGCACAGAAAAGGAAGAAACAAGGCCTTGGGCCCAGTAAGGCTAGCATTTTGGGCTTGCCGGACCCTACAGATGATCAAGAAGGAGAAGAGAAGCTGGATGTAGTGGAGGAGGAGGAGGAGGTACAAGAGAAACAGAACAAGACAAAACTATCTGCCAAGGATATGAAAGATACCTTGGCCAGTTTCAAGGATAGGCTTCTGGACTGCAAGACGTACAGTTTTAGGCTCTTTATCCTACTTTGGTTTGTGACTAGGCAGGCGCCTGCTTGTCATAGTTGGTTGGAATGTTCGAGTCTCTTCTCTCCATATTGCTGTCCTTTGCCCTGTCAACTTGAAAGGTGTTCCGGTGTCCTATCCCAGGTTGAAGTCCTCCAAACTGCCTGAGCAGGCAGCTGCCGCAGAGCTGCGGCATCGTGAGGAGTTGGAGACAGAGACCCACAAGGCTCTGCAAGCAGCTAAGGACAAGCGAAACCAGGCGCCCTTGGGAGCACCCTCAGTTTTGCGTGTAGGAAACTACGGCTGAAAGATTGGGAGTGTTTGACTTGAGAGGGTGCCACATGACTGTGGTTTAACCCTTGCGAATGGTTGGACTAGTCATGTCTAATCTTCCTGTTCCTTTCAAAGAGAATTGTCATGCTCAGTAATTGCCTGAGAGCCATTATTTCCAAATCGATCCTTCAGCCGCATTTGTCTTTGGCATCCCGAGGAGTTGAAAGACAAGTCGGCACCTGATTTCGATGAGCGGTTGACGATGAACGAGATTTGGAAGGCTGGTGAAGGCATCTTGGCGGCAGTGATGTCATCCTACATCATCCGAAGCGACCTGCCCCAATTGCAGCCCATACTAAGGCGGTGGTGATGATGAGGACGGTGGCTGGTTAGAGGGTGCCGGGTTGAAGTTTCACACAACTGCGGACAAAGCCTTCTCCATGGCGAAGCAGCGCTTCAAGGAGTGTCCATGATTTCCTCCTTTTGTTGTCGTAAGTTGTAGCCAAAACCGAAGAATGCAACTTTCATGGGAGAGTGATTTGTCTCCGAAAACCCAACCTTGAATGAATGGATGCAGGAAGCAGATACCTCCTCCGTGCCAGACAACAGAGAAGTAGCGGCTTCTGTTGCAAAAAAGCAAAGTGAGCTTCGGATGAGTGAAATGCGTGCGCGGCAGAAATGATGTCACTTGCGCTTCAAGGCCATGAAGCTTGTGAAACACCATTCGAAGGTGCAGATGTAGCATGTTGGTGGCATCGACTTCTGCACTCAGTGCCTGCATGGTGCCAGACAAGAATGACGTCATAGCCCCTGCGGAAAAAAGTGAGCGCAATTCTATGAGAAACGCAGAATATCATCCTAGAAACGACATGGAAATTCATGGGAACATTTGACATAAAGGGGTGAGCCATCTTGTCTCCCAGTACTTTTGACTGTCGTCTGCAGCATCATGCCCTGGGAGGGCGTCTTCTTTGCGCTCTTCCTGTTCGTCTTGACCACGTATTTGATCTCAGAAAAGGCGGGCGACCTCTACTCCAGTCGAAGGCTGGCTGCTCGATGCGATCCGGTTGGCTGAAAGAGAGAGAAGTGATTTGGGATATGTTGGGGGATGAATCCAATCTGACAGCTAAGCCAAGCATTGTGGTGTAGTATCGTGGCTGTCAAAATTCGGCCTCAGATTTCTTCCGGTCGGCAGTGGATCAAGCTAGGTCGACCGCAGGACCAATCCCAAACCTTTCATTCAAGTTTGTTTGATACACTTTCAGTCTTTGAGGCTGTTTAGGTGAGGAGCTATCCTTGGAATTTTCTTTGCTCTACTTTTCATGAAAGGCAGCAGCTGGACTATTGGGGTGGCTGCACTATGCAGGCGCACCTGCAGTTTTGCATATTTCTGCAAGAGGTGGTGAAGTGGTGTGTGTTGGGTTGAGCGGGTTGCTTGTGCTATATAAACTGTATTGGTCAATTCATTGTGCAATGGTGAGGGTGGGATAGGCTGTGAGGTGCTTTGGACTTTTGATTGCTCTCTCTAAGCATGGTATGCTGCCCTGGAGTGGAGGCGACCACACGAAATTGCAAGATGAATGTTCGGATCTCGGAAGTCTGAACCAATGAACTCATATGAACTCCTGAGAGCAAAAGCAACAGACGTCGTGGTCGGCCGCTAGATTGATCCTATTTGTCTCTCGAGATGTTGTCCTTGGATCCAGCATCAGGGATGCGTCCCAGCTGAAGCTTCGTAGCCCTCCAGCGAAGTGCGACTTAGGATGTCAAGGATATTCCTTCATTGCTGTCCTGGCTAGAGGAAGACTTTGTACCGCTTGCCCCGACCTGAAGTGATCTCAGTATCTCACTATCCCTTCCTCCTGTGTCATCGGGGAAATTTACAGCAAACGTACATTGGCTCTTGGCCATGTCCACCGAGGCCTTTACAGATCGTCAACAGTATCCTTCGGTGGTCGAGTGGTTGCCCTAGTTGCGAAGCTGTACGGTGATGGAGGCTGAGTTGTTGCCTGCAACTTGGAATGCTTCAGTTTTTTGTGGAGGCATTCTTTACATTTCTTTACCTATATCATTATCATCCTATATCTATGAAATTCAATATCTAGTAGCTTTTCTTCGAAGAGGGGAGAGTATCAATATGACTCACGCAGTTCATCACGGCTGCTCTGCAGTGCATCTAGTGATTTGATGAATTCCAGTGATTGGCTAATTGGCTTCCACCCCCAAACTTTCGCTTGACGCTGACATTACTCTAAGGGCTGCTTCAGTCTATCGCCTACAGGACGGGAAACCAAGTTCCGAGTCAACGCACCTTGCAGAGGGCACCGAGCATAAGTGAGTGATCGGCACCCACTTTCTTTGGACCTTTCCTTGTCCTGGGACAAAATTGTTTTAAAATTCGAAAGGGGACGAAACCTGGTGCACTCAACCCAATCACGTTTTCCAAACGGTGTCAGGATGGAACCATGCACTGGACTCCCCGGTATGTGTGGAGCCTTAGAATGAACTTACTGAGCTCCAAGCTAAATCGTGCATGGAATGGAATATGACGGTGATGATGATGATGATGATGATGATGATGATGATGATGATGATGATGATGATGATGATGATGATGATGATGATGACGATGATGATGATGATGACGATGACGATGACGATGGTGATGATGCTGATGCTGATGCTGATGAGGATGACGATCAGGATGCTGATTCGTGTGGCAGTGGTGGTTGGGCAAGCTATTAAGATTTTGCTTTCACAGTTCTCCATCCATTTCATGTGTTTCTGCCTTTCCGCCAGGTGGGTGACACCCAAACCTCCGTCCTCATTGGGACCATCCGAATGCGGCAAATCAGAGTACAATATAGCCAGGCTGTGGCTCTTGGGTGTGGAGTTTGCTGAATCCTTGAGGTGGTTTGTTTTCCCTCAAGCTGTGCACAGATTTTCAGGGTAGCACCGATAGTATACTGGGCGGTGGCTTCAAACATTTTTTGTTTTCACCCCTACCTGGGAAAATGATCCCATTTGACTAATATTTTTCAAATGGGTTGAAACCACCATCTAGTATAGGTACCAACGGCAACCGTCGCTGCTTCAGGCGTGTAGCATTATCGACGACCTCCAGGGTATTGTCAGCGTTTGGCCCTCACGCTGGTCCGATTTCATTATTCACTGATGTTAGCTGGACAGTTTCCATCAGATCACCCAAAAGCCCCTGAGGATTGCTTCGCCGATTTCTCGGAAGCGGTGCAAAGCCGCCTTTCTTGGGCTCCTGCAGGAACTATGGATCACCTCAAGGCCGCGGATGCCTCCTGTGAGTTTGGCACTCGCACTGGGCGTACTAGAATCCTCAAAGATTAGAAGATGAGTGGGTGAAATTTAAATAAGATGTCCAAGAATGCCCATGGATGCCGCATAAGCTTGCTCCAGAGTAGCGGCATTTGACTGGCTTTCTCCATGCCAATTCGAAAATCAGACGTTTTGGTTTTGCCAGGATCACTACGCGTGGAAGAGTGCAACCTTCACAGAGCAACGGCCAATTGTGGGGAGGCACCCTGTTCCATCAAGAGTACTTTTCTGAAGTTCCACAACCTGGGGCATGCAGCCACACTTGCCACGTGGGAGGTATGCCACTTATCCTGGCGATGGCTTTGTTTTGGATCTGGCCTTGAACCTCACTGGGGCACAAACTAGGCCTGGACTGACCACTGCTGGTGATTTGAGCTGTGCCTTGCTTTGTGGTGGACTTTCTGTCGAAGGATCACCAGAAAAGAAATGCCATTCGTTTGATAGGACAGTTATTGCAAATGACAACTTTGATGTGTCGTACAAGATAATTCAATCGATGGTTGCTTTGGTATCCCTTTCATTTTTTTCTGGTCTGTTATGCCAAACTGGGAATATGAGTTGAAATGATAACATGGCAGGTTGCGAGAGCTGCAGTATTGGAAATGGTTGGATGACCGAACCCGTGCGGGCCCTGCTTCTTTGTGTCCACATGGCCTTAGGAATACTGTATTTGATACTGTAAAGAGTCTGTCAGTGTCAGTCTGTGTAATGCAGCAAGAATTGATACATCCCCCGAAGTTCAACATCAATGAAGCCAGTGGAATGCTTGGGGATCGCATCCCTATGCCAGTAGATTCCTATCACCGAAGGAATGACTCTCCCCAGCGGTTTCTGAAGAGTGTTCGCGCGAGGTGCCTTCATGATCGAACTGAACACGATAAATCCCAACGTGAACAGCTTTGTGCACAGCAGGCGCGCTGTGTCGAGTATATCTTGTATTTATCTAGATATATATATATATATAGATATAGTACTATCATATACCTAGGCAGCAGTTCTGCCCTCAGAACCTGCTGCAATAGGATGCACGTATTAGGTATCGCAGCAATTCTTGAAGCGTTAGATCAGAAGTGATAGGCAAAAAAGCCAAAAGACCATGTATATAACTCAAAGAATCGAAAGAACATTGATGTTTTACGACAGCATTTTGACTGGTTCCTTGGAAGCGGTAGTTTAGAAGCGCTTCCGCCCTTCCGCCAAGCAGCAACTAGCATGTCCCAAGGATCCTCTTCGAGTTTCCTGCCGCCGGTGGTGTGCTCATTAGACAGGAGGTGAGACCAACACCGACGAGCGACTTGAGAATCTGATCAAAGCGTCTAATCTGGACAAGGGCACCCTCTCACACCTTGGCAAATCGTTGCCGAAGTGCCAGGCATTTCCATTCCGAGCAGTGCAGCTGTCATTGTAGCAGACTAAGTGGGAGGTACACCTGAGTGGCAATGGAAAGTTGTTGCTCTCGTAGTTTTTGTTCCGGCAATGCTTTGTGTGGTTTCTTTTTCCTCGTACCCAAACATCAAGATTAGCTTGCAGATATGCATTCTGCTTCATCCCAAGTGGAAGCGTCGTATACAAGCAAATTGCCTATACTGCAATGAAAGAGTCCAGCTTGTTGCACTGTTCGTGTCTTAATCCTGGTGCCTGACTTGATTCATACTCAGGGCCCTCATGGCAGCTGATGATTTTGCTGGCAGCTTTGTATACCTTGCTGGCGGCCCCAGCGTCGAGAGCTGCGACAAGTTTCTCCGAGCATTTCGTATCAGCTCGGCTCTGCTCTGTACATTTGCCAGTTGATCAATTTGATTACTCATAAGATGATAGGATTTCATCGGTGTGTCCTTTTGAGTATACCTTACAAAAAAACCTGGATCGGGTCCCATGTGCTGGAGGTCTTGACATGTGGCTTTAGCCTCCTCTTTGCCATCTATGTCTGGACCTAAGCAGAAGCTGGGCCGGCGCGCAAACACCAACAACTTGTGACTTTATGCTCAAGCAGTGTCCAAGAGCATTTTCCCCTCAAAAGATCTTATATGGTTATGACTGGTGGAGATTTGGTGCCAGTCTGCCAAGCCAAGGCAAAAAACAAGACCAATCCCAACAGTTCAGTGACTTGCTATCAGCATTGCACCTGCCCAGAACGTGTGGCTTATCTACAAGAATGGGGTCCGCTTCTTCACCTACTTCTGGTCCAATGTCTCGGTCTCAGGGCGATGTTTAGGGGTTTGGCTGAGAGCTCCTTTCCAGCCGCATTTGTCGAGAAGCATGAAGCAGCAACTGCACCAAGGTGGACTTGCTGAGTTTACTGGTGCAACCAGCCTGCGGCGATGGGGGATTGTTCAGCACGGACTTCTGTGTTTGCTAGGTCAGTTGTTCTTGATTCTCGACAAGCTGTCCTCAACATCCGCAAGCTGCAATTATAGTTTTTCTGAAGCATAGGCACACTACACAATTACTAACGACTAACGTTCAGAATGTCAGGATTTCAGCATGTCCTTCCGCAGTACCCACCCAAGCGGGCAGTTCGAGGAGAGGCCCGGGGCGCCATGGAGATGAGAATGGTTGCATGCAATGAGGGCCTTTGAGGAGGCTCTGAGACTCAAGGCGTGAGCGAGAGTGTTTGAAGGTTGAGCTTTTGTTTCGCAAAACCAGAGAGAGAGAGAGAGATCACAAGCCTACCATGGCAACTGCCCTGGAGGCGACGGCATCCTGGAATACACTGTGAGGTGGGCTAATGCCCTCCGTTTCAGTGGGGGATGCTTGGTCGAGAGTCGAGATTGTTTGTGCATCACCGTTTCCTGGAAATGGAACATTGGCAAAGACACGTTGCAAGTCTTCTCTCTGCTGGTACATTTTCGCAAGCTCCAGGAAATAGCTCAGCTGGGCCACACAGCTCAGTGGCAGGCAGCCCTCGCGTTGGGTGGTGGAGCGCTACCTTTCGACCTTTGCAGTGCTACGGTGGCTGCATGTGGCCGAGGTCTGATGGGAAGGGAATCATGGGACTTCCTTGGTGGTTTGTTGCAAATTACAGATGGCTCACTCTCTCCATGCATCATCTCATGAGATTACTGATGCTGTCATAGTCGATGATATTCAGACATCTTTATTTATGCACTTCCAGGCGGCAAGTGGCAAATGGCGATGCTACTGTTGGCGGACCACGTGAGAACATTTGGTCCACGCAGCAATGTTGTGATATGCACCGCTGCCATCTCTGCGTGTGCACGGAATGTGGCTTGGGCTGCTGCATATGAAATACTTGTAGAGATGCAGCACCAGAGGGTGACTGGAAATCATTTCACCTGCAGTGCTGTGATTAGCGCATGCCAAGCCACCTCAAGGTGGCAGGATGCACTCAACCTCTTGACCTTGCGAGGGCCAAATGAAGTTTTTCAGGGGCTTCGGCCGAATTTGGTGGTTTGCAACGGGATTCTGAGCGCATGCGAGAGAGCTGGAGAGTGGCAGAGGGTTCTCTGGCTCTTGGAAACAGGGATGCTCAAGTGGCGTTTGCAGCCAGATTTGATCAGCTATGTCACTGCCATGACTTCCATCAACGGTGCTGCCAAAGTGGAAGGATGGGAATTGACACTGCAGCTGCTGAAATGCATGCGCAAAAATCAAATAGAGGCAGTCGCACGTGCAGTTGTTTAAACGTGTTGAATGATGTGATGGCACGCGCTGTTGGATAGAGTTTTGATGATGCCAGGCGACAGTCGCCATACGAAATGCAGCTTTCCGTTCCTGTGCGAGAGGCGAGTGTGGTCGAAATGATGGTTGGCAGCATCAAATACTGTACAGTAATTAAATTAATGGCAATGGAACAACTGGTGGAATATGGTGGAATGATCATTGTCAGGAAAGTGTTTCCTGTCCCTCGATTATATAAATCCAAAGGTCCTACAGATCAAGAGCATGCCATCGGTGCAATTCCGAAATCAGGTCTACAACTGCATTAGTTCTAGGAGAATTCTGTCACCTCTTAGGATTGGAGACTTATCCATTTCGTGGACACACAATACTAAGGTGGTTGGTTAGGTATGGGTAGGAAGGGGAGCTCCTGGTGGTTCAACATTTTCCAACACTTCTGTGCCCACCGCGAAAGGTGGCCAATGGAGACTCGTCATTCACGGCTTGGGGCAGCTGGGGCCTTTGGCCGATGAGGTGACATATGGCACAGCCATGCATGCTGCCGTGCTGGGCAAGGCGTGGCGGCAGAGCGTGGCGTTGTTTGAAGAGATGTGCCTTGGGCCCACAGATAGAGATACATCCCACACCATTCCACACCCGTGTAAAAAACTGGAACGGCCCAGGGAACGATTGGAGGGATGCTTATTATAGGAGTAGTTTTCTCTGACTACCGTAGTCCAAATCTGAAATTTCATCTAAACTGGCTCTTCAGTTTCTTGCTATTGTGGCCAGTATGAGAGGGGAAATGCCTTTGAGAATGTTTAGAATCCTGATGTCTATAAACCTGTCTGTCTTTCCGTCCCTGCGTCTGTCCATCTGTCTGTCTATCAGTACGGTATATCTGCGAACTTTTGACCTTCTAGTTCGTTCAACTGTTGAGAAAGATACTTTTCAGGAGGTCATTCAACCGCCATGACACTTCCCAAAAAGTGTCACTGCCAAGGGATTAACTGCAAGAGACACCCAGTCTTGCAAGACCACATGGCTATATTGGACATTATTGGACTATAGAATTGGTTCGTATGTCCTGAGGTGCATCCAAAGGCTGGTGAGCATCAACACGATCATTCTGAATACCTTGCTGAGTGCGTGTGAGATGGGCAGCCAGTGGCAACAGGCCCTCCACCTGGTAACTTCATTGCCACACAATGCTGATTCTATCAGTTTCAGCCGTGTTGCTGCCGCCTGTTGTGCTGCGGCACGGTGGCAGATCGCGGTGCAGGTGCTAAGGCAGCAAAAGCAAGGATACCGGCAGGTGGCAGGTGACATTGCTGTCGCTGCCATGAATGCATGCGCCAGGAAGGAGCGATGGAAGGAAATGTTAATGTGGTTCGAGGGCTTGAGAAGTGACCTTGTTTGCATTGATTTGGAATTCCTGAATTCGGCGATTTGGCCCTAGTATGGATGTTACTGGATGTGGCAAATTGCACTCTATATTCTCCATACTGCAAAGGTGAGGGCATCGAAGGCTTCATGGGTGGTGCTGACTCGGCTGCGATGATGATTTCTTTGTCGTGGGGAAGTGCTTTTCAGCTCATTCGTGAGTTTGAAGTATTGAAGGTGGCTTCGGGATGTTGGTTTTGGATGTTTTGGCGTTGCTCTTGTGTTATTCATTATTCGGTTGTGTTTCAATGCCCCAGAGATTTTCTCACGTTGTCTCATTTGTCTCCCAGAGTCATTTGGAGGCCCAGTGCATCCGGGATCCAACATATCTTACTTGCTTTGCTTTTGGGCCCCCTGGCAGGTGCAAGCTGACCTGGTGACGCAAAGTGGTGCCATGGCGGCGGCGCAGGGGGCGAAAGTGTGGCAGTCTTGTGCTGCCTTAATGCGAAAGTTCCAGGAGGAGTGTGGGAGCAGCTACCGGAAATGCTTGTGCTATATATGTTGTGCCTTTTGTGCTCTTCTCAAAACAAGAAGCTTCAAGAAACTTCAAGAAGTAGCTTGATGGAAAGAGTATTCAGCCGACTATGTAGTCACATCATGATGTATATGATTAGGCTTATGCATTCATCTGGATTTGCCGTTGTTGTGGGTGGATGGGTGAACAAGCAGTATATATAGATCTCCTTCACACTTTAAATGCTTGGATGCAGCGATTGGTGAATTGAAAGCTCTTGCAGACACTTTTTCAAGATCCAAGTCAGTGGCAAAGGTGAGGGTTTGACATTGAAAGGAGCGAATGGAATCAGACCGTGTGGTTGCTGGGCTGCGATCAGTGGCGACCGGGCGGTGAATCTGATAAGGGGAGGGAAAGTTAGGTCTTCACCCATCCACCCCACGTTCAGTTTTCGAAAGGACTGGACATCCATCCGCCGAGGGAAACGTTGGTTCAACATGCAGAGTCGTTCAAAAATCCTCACCTCAAGTGCCCTGGAAGAAGATGCCATACTCTAATGATCATGCTCGCGATTCGATCCAGGTTGCGGACACCTACATTTGCATCTTGGATTCAAGCCGCGCTTCGCAGCTGGATGTGATAATGATGACAGGCTGCATAGATCCAAAGAATCCACAGTAATGTAAAACATAAAATTTGGCTGATGTGTGGCAGGTTTGAGTTCTGCCGCCCATTCTCAATGTTTCATGATCGGATCGTGACATCGTTCAGCTTTGATTGTCCATAGCAATACGAAACGCCTGTACGTAATTTTTATGTGCAATCCCTGGATGAAGATGAACATAGGTCCGTACGTCAAAGTGGTGCATAATACCCACTACTGGTGAGGTTCATTGGAGAGCCGCGATGGCAAAAGGTGGCCGCTGGCCCTGCACATGTTGCAGGAGGTGAATTCGTTGAGTGCAAGAGATGTGAGGACAGGGAAGGCTTGCTGCTGGACAGGTGGTTTGAAGCGGTGAAAAAATCCCCGGGTGTGATGGGAAGCTGACTTCATATAAATGGGATCCTCAGCAATTGTGGCTGACCCCTTCTAGCTTCAAGAAACCTCTCCTATTGGCTTTATTTGCGCGACATGCAGTTGAGGGTGGTATTCTGTACTCGCCCAAGTGCATGTTTTGAGAGGATGCAGCTACAGACGTCGCCAGGAGCTTCACTGCTGCCACTGTGGCAGGTATTGCTGCGGGTCATTGGCCGTTGGCCTTGGAAGTGTCAAGTGCCATGAGCCTTGGAACCTAAGGAATGATTTCAAATGTCAATATCTGACCTAGATTCTCTGAGTAGAGTATTTGATGACACTTCCTTGCAACTCGAGTCACATCAGCTGTGAGCGCTTGATCGTAGGATTGGCTCATGCAAATGATCAGATCAATGGATTAGTGGTAGGTAGCATATACCACATATACCAAGTTTATATTATTGCCATTATAGGGGCTTATATGGTCCCGTGTGCCAACTTCATCCTGAACCAAAAAACATGTATCAGTTCCAGTCGACAGATCCGTTGAATCCGTAGGTCCTGCAACATGTCTATCCTAAGTTGCCAGTTTTGGCACCCGAGGGCCGCATGGCGCCTTCAGCTCGATTTGGTTGGCTTTGATTCTGTCATCAGCGCCTGCTCTGCCGCGGCACCTGGGCTCGGATGTGATCCTACACTTCGCTTGTGGTTGAAGTTTTGAGACCCAAACATGCCTCAGTCTTCAGCATTCTAAGTATTTGGTAGTCCGTAAAGGTGTTCGAGGTGTTGGAGACTTTGCCGATTCTCAAGGAACAACCTGAACTGGGACAACTCTATTTGTGGCAGTCCGAAGGGTTAAGATCTCCGTGGTCCTTCCTGTGGGCTTTGGCAGAGCTTCATGTGGAAGATCCTGAAGTGATCCACGCAGCCTGTGTTCAAGCTGGTCAGGTACGCTGTGCGACATTGAATGAAGGGCAAGATGTCTAGTTGCCAGATGTGACCTAGAGGAAGTGGTGAAGGGGCTCATATATAACCTCAACGAAATAAGGTCTTTTCTATAAGGTCTTTTCTACATAAAGTCTTCATTACGATTTGCATGATTTCTTCACTATCCACAACACGTCCAACAACGATACTGTAGTTTAAGTGTGAGTGTGCGTGTGACACAGCTGCCTTTTTTTTCGGGGACTAACTTGGCAATCGAGTCACTTGAGGCTATCCGCAAGGGTGGAGCAGAACCTGCTGAGTTGGCACAGTTCCTTTGGTGCATCGCCGTCTTGGGTGCTTCCAATTCAGCAGTGCAGAAAGCAGTGGCCAGGCATGCTGGGACTAGGTGGACTCTGCAGCCCTCTTTGCTGTTTGGGGTAAGTATGCCTATGAGCTGAGAGTCCCTCAACAGGGAGGCGTTACTCTGTTACTCTGTCAACTCATATTTCTGCAAGCTTCTCAATTTGTCCTTGAGTGGGGCTCTATGACTGCAGGATGCTTCTGCCACAGCTGGGTCACCTTGAGCTACGGCACCTTGCAGAGGCTGCCTATAGTGCCATGGATCCCCAGCTATTGCTGGCTATCCAGGTCTGGGTCCTGGTGTGCTATGCATGTTTCTTATTCTGAAGGAATTAACTTGATTTTGAATGAAGGGATCACTGCAAGATCAATTCGCAGAAATTCGGAAGACTTTGCAAGTTGGGGTGAAATGACCTTGGCACTTGACGCGCTTGAACTTTTGTGTGTTTGGATCTGCACCAGCTGCTCTTTGACACGGTGAAGTCACCGGTTCTCTTTGAGTCACAAAAAGGCCAGTTTCAGTGCAATTCATAATTGTCTTCAATTCTTCGAGGCCTCGCTTCTTCCTCGGCTGCCGCGTTTAGAGCAACTGACCTTGGCTAAAGGCGGAAGATACGATGCTCGGACTGGCAAAAGTGGTGGCCACGAGGTAGGCTTGGCGGGTAGCCAAAAACCAAAGGCTGAAAATATATTGGGGCATGTGTTTCTTTGGTAAGCTTCCCTCTTGGTGACCTAAGGGGACTAGATACACTCTCTTCAGGCATTGCAAAACAGGTGACAGATGTAGCGTTCGGTTGTCGACTTTGGAAAACTCCTTAGCTGATAGCCATCTGACAGCGCATGACCTGAAAAAGTGACTATACAGACTCTACACTCAAAATGTACAAGTCAAATTCACCACAACAAAAGTCCTTTTTATCCACGGGGCCAGTGGCATCAATGACAGTAGTGACAGCAGCGTCCCCATGTCTTCGGATATGTTCAGGTCCTGGGGCTTCTGCGCTCCGCCTGCCTTGCTGAAGTGCTCTCGCTCCCGTTCAGACAAGCAGTCCAGCACACCCTGCGCCATTTGGGTAAGGCATTGGACGTCAAGGCGCCAGCCCACCCTGCCCTGTTGGAGAGTTCGGCGGCGAAGGTCCCCATGGTGTCGACGAGTGACTCTAACTCTACGGTGTCGGTGGTATTTGTTGTGCCTGGGCTGAAGATGGTGATTGCTGGGAGAGGCAGTCTAAGAATAGAATGCAACAGCACCATTGCGGAATACCATAAGAGACATGCTGGAATGTGGAAATGCATGAACTCATAGGTGCATTAGTTGCTGCCAAGCTGCTTTGTCCAATTTATATATATATATATATCAAAAAAATATATAGGATTTTAATTCTGCAAACCGGTCTCTGATTGCTTGATGCTACATGATTTCCCTCCCATCGACTCTGGCTTCGGGAAATGTGTACATGTTTGGGATCTTCACCACTGAGCCTCAGCTCAACACTTACCGAGGCCTCCAGTCCTTTGCTGCTGCGAGGGTTAGAGGATCGAGCAGTGCTCTACAAGCCAGAAGGTCTGCTAGGGCCGGAGAGCCGGAGGGCGGGCCTGAACCTCACATACCTGGCCACCATAGTGTCAGAAAGTTACAAGGGAGGCTGCCAAGTCCATCCTTAGACAATCTTGTAAATCAGGCAGGTCCAATCTGTTGAAGCTCTTGAGTACGACCATGGTTCGGTTCCCAAAAGTTCTAAGATTTCAGAACCATGCCTTCTCAGAACCGAGATCAGCGCCTTTTGTCGAAGTTGCATCCCGCTGATGCCTTCAGGCTGGGAAGTCTATGACAATCATAGCAAGTTGCAACTTGTGGACTTTGCAGTGGAGGCTCGAAGCACAAAATAGGGGCGCTGAGTATCCGATGGCCACGTGCTATCAGAACATATCTAAACTTCTACTGTAGTACTTTGAGACTGTATCATAAACCATAAGTAGCTTCAAAAGAGGTCATATCATTCAGAGCAATACGAATTGTATACAACATGGTTTGTTGTTGGAGCCACCATCTGTAGATAATGTTTTTGGACCTGTTCTCTCCGAACTTCAGTAGTACTGCCAGTGTGGTTACCAGTCCTCCCAGTTCACCTCCAGCTACCTCCTTATTTTCAAACTGCGAAGCCAGAAAGGACATTACGTTTCAACATTTCAAGGATGAGATAGGTTGGAAAAGGGTGAGCGCATTCTTCCAGGCGTTGGGACAGCGGCCCATTTTTGCCAACGTGGCACACAACCGTGGTTTCCTCCACCGCTTGGACATCCCCAGTTCGGGGCTCATCCTTGCTGCAACGACCTTTGAGGTTGGGGAGCGAGGATCCAATCAGTTAGCATATCAGGATGTATGCGGAAGTATTTCATGAACGAGAGATACTGGTAGTGTCAGTTTCCACATTCAAGGCCCTGAACTGCGCTACTAGGGCAAAGGAGTCTGATTCGCTGGCTGGAAAATGTTTCTGCAAATTCAGGTCGATGAACATGTTCACTCATATTCACTCACTCCCCTGTCCATGTGTATTTATGGCACCAGGCCTTCTATGACTTGCAGGTGCAGCTGGTTTCTGGCCAAATGCTCCGTGAATATTTGGCGCTTCTGCATGGCACCTGGCCGTCACGGGGGACGACACAGTTGGAGACCTTGCAGGTGCCGCAGGTGGAGCGACCGACACGCTCTGGCGGACGTGGAAAACTCAGCAGGAGCCATGGCAGTAACCAATCACGGGGTAGAACAGAAATTGAGAAGATTCCGTAGATGGTGGGCAGAACGGGTAGAACTGTTCAGTTTTAAGTTGTGTAGAGTGTACAGAAAGATTGACCAACAGAGGTCTTGTAAGGCCTTGAACCTGCCGCCGAGCAGGACAACGTTGACCCTCCTCGAGCATTTGCAGGGGCTTGCAGGAAGTCTGAGCCAAGTCTCGTTGCAGATTGGCACCGGACGAAAGCATCAAATCCGAAGTAATCTTGCACATGTGGGTCACCCTGTTGTCAGGGATGCTTTGCAACTTGGTTTGTTTCGGAATGGAGGTTGCATGCTTCTCACTGTCATGAAGCCCTATTAGGATTAGATTTCAAGACTCAAGACCTTGCAACCTGCTCACTCACATTTTCTCGGCCCAGTTGAGATGGCCAACAGTATCGTTGCATGGCATTGCCTGGCATTCCATGGCCCAGGTATAGCAGCACTGCCACCTTTGAGGCCGATGCCGAGATTTGCGCCAGGCACGGCGCACGTGTGGGTTGGGGTTGGAGGCGGTGGGGGCCAGGGGTGTGTTTGAATGCTTCATAGTGCTATAAGCATCTATAGGCTGCGTTCAAAGCTCAATCCAAGTCATTTCATGCTGTCAATCCAGAAGCATGCGTATTATAATTTTTATTTTCAGATTCAGCATTCAGCATACTTTGCGAACCACTGCAGGAACTGGTTGCACCGACATCGGCTGGTCTTCCAGGATTTGTCCGGGGAGACGTGTGAAGTTTGCTGTCCATTGCCTGTCGATCTAGTGGGGAACTCCACCCGACAGGTTCTGGACCTGCGTTGTCCAAAATGCTGGGTTTTTCTTTTGATGATGCCTGCAGGGTGGGGAGGGGATGTCACTGAGCAGCAACAGGGTTTGAGGAGTCTGCAGCTTCAGTCGCCCGTGGCCAAACAAGCGCAACCAATAGTGCTCAGTTACATCTATTCTACTTCATGTGATTGCCCCGCTAGATGCTTGGTTCAAGCCGCCCCCCCAGCTGTGGGGCGAGCCGCTCATCTGTTTGCGTGGATGAAGCTCCTTTACACCCTCGGGGATTGGGTGAGAATCTGGGATTGCAATGGGATTGCATGCAGGTGAATCTTCACGAATGGGTTCTTGCAGGTGGCATTAGCCGGGAATGTACTAGTCAACACTTAGGAGTGCGTTGAGACCAATGCCTCTCCTTCAAAGATCACCCATTTGAGGCCATTTGCTTGATGGCCTGCCAATCACCTTGAGTCAAGCGGTCTCGTGGCTGCAACCACAGCCTGATGATAGCACCTGTGAATGGCATCCTGCACCAACTGGGATTTTCGATCCAACCTATATCCTGTATCCATTGCCACAGCATTTTAGACCTTCAAAGGCGTACAAGTGACAGAACGCACAGGATTCTTAGGAGATGGTGAAGCATTGATGCCATTTGCCATTGTTTTTTGGCAAATCGATGGATTTAGGTGATATCTTAGGCTTCTTGGGTGGCATACCCAATGACTTTCGTGCAGGTGAATAGCACGGATTCCTGCCAGTATCACAGCGGAGGACATGGAGGTGTCCGAGCCACTCGGCATTGCATATGTGAGAAAATGACAATTTGCCAAGCAAGGCCTTTTGAGCTTTAAGGTTTGGAGCTTGTAGGGCCCGCGCGCCATCTCAGGTCATTATCAGCAGTGACAATGTCCGGAGTTTAGTCTTCGAGGATGATCCAGGCAGTGGCTGAAGGAAAGCGGAAAGCGGACGGAAATGATACGAAGCAAACGGCTTGTTGAGGGGGCTCCGGCTAGAGGGTCCAGTCCAGCAGTCTAGATTGTAAAGTACTTCACTGGAAATACTAGCGTTCCAAGTACTTGATCAGAACAGTGGACGGCCCCCCTAGAATGTCAGCAGCCCTTCATGACGAGATTATTGTCCAGGCTATGTCGAGGCATCTGTAGCTTGTATCTTGGCAGATCTCGGACGCCTTTGCCCTGATCCTAAAAAAAGTCCTGTAAGAGCACCAAGGCACTGGAAGCAAGCCACATTTGCTGCGCTGGCCATGGTCCAAAGCACCTGCAACACTGAGTTGTGAGGACCCCACGGTGCGAGAGAAGTTTCAATGCCAGGCCTGCGAATGGCAGGGGGTGAATAGGATAGGGCATGTTGTAGTGAGGTACAGCAGCGGCAGTCTTGTCTTATTGTTGAATTTAGACTTTTTAAGTCTGTTTGCATCTGTTTGCTGTTTGCCAGCATTCAAATTTTCATTATGCGGTACTGCAACTGTGTGAGAAGCTGACCCGCGTCGAGAGGCGCCCAACATTGACAAGACGGATTGGCCAGTGCAGTGGCTACCATGGCTTGAGACCTGTTGCCTGGAAGAATGAGATGTTTGATGATGTTTGCTTGTTTGCTCTCTGCGTCACTGCCCGGTAGCAGGATTGATGGATACAAGAAAAGCAATGTACTGTCAATACCCTACACGAAGACGGATGTAAAAAAGAAGCAGTCACTTGGAATGCTGACAAAACAACTCCAGACTTTAGACTGTAATCTCTCTTGACTCTATGGCCATATGTGGCAACACGTCACCTGCCTCACCTAGCACATAAGGTAGGTTGACTCCCCAGCGGATTCTCTTCCTCGGTCTTGGAGGCTCATTGACTGGTCGGTGCAGGATTCCAAGAGTGAAATGGTCTTTCCTTGGAAAGTTTTTGAGATGGCTTAAGGAGTCGCTTTCCGAATGAAATGAACTTCTTTACATTCATCGCTGCATCTCCAAAAGCTGCAGCCAACTCATGCCCCTCTCCGTCCATGTCTGAGCTACGGCCACAGCGGCCGATGATTTGCATGGTCAGGTGGGTACTACCAGAGCTATTTGTCCGGCCAGTGCCCGGGCTCCGCCATTTTGACGGTGGAGAACAATCCCACCGTCGTAGCAGCTGCACGAGATTTCTTCGGCTTTGAAGGTGCGGGCAAGCTGTTTGAAACTACATACTGTAATACAAATAACGTCAAATAATTGCAAAAAGAAAAGCACACTTTGGGGTAGGTCTTGCCCATTGATGCAGCGCAACCGCATCTCAGTTTTGAGAGTGGCTGCAGGTGATGTGATGCTGTCAGATGCGAGCAGTGGAATGAAGCAACTCCTGAAGCAGGGGGCAAAATTTGAACCTTGACCGAACGGCAGCCCAAGGAAGACACCCTCAAAAAGGATTGCAGTGTAGCCCAATAAGCATCCAGGAACCAATGAATTGATAGGCTAAAATCACAGATTGTCTGGTTGATCGTCAGTGAATCGCTTCTAAGGATGCGGTCATCAGCGATATGGGCCAGCGCCCTATGGAAACGCATGACCTTCGACTAGCGCAGAAACTTCTAAGACCAGGCCAGATGTGGCGGGCATGGAGGTTGAAGTCGGTTCAAAAGACCGCAAGGACGAAGTTCGCAGAAGCCTTTGTCCTAGTATTCCGACTCAAATGCATTTGCTCCAGCTTACTTGGTGAACCTTACTTTCACCAAACTGCTTTGCTTGGCATGAGAGCCTGTCAATTTCATACCAAAAATTGCCAGTCATTGAGTTCTTTGAAAGCTGGGATCAGCACTTCAGACAGGTGGCACTTTCCTCTTTCAGTGGTGTTATGGCGGCCTACGGAAACACGAGATGAAGTTGGACAAGATGATGGTGTCTTGTTTTTGCAAGGTTGTAAATTGGAGGGGGGCAATTCAGCGATGCTTGATATATCTTTTGGCAAGGTGTGCATGGTAACGCGCATGTACACGCAAGTCTGTTCCATCGAATTCTTTCCTGGTCAATTTAATGGGAGAGTATTCCAGAGGTGGGCAGGAAGGAAGGAAGGCCGGAAGGGAGGAAGCGAAACTGAGAGAGTAATGACGGCAAGGATTCGGTGAGGTGGGAGTGCGTGGTGGTGGCACTATTTGGTGAGGCATTTTTTAGAGCAGACGCAGTATCACGAAAGCTGTTTCCCCCCAAGCTAGCAGCCATTGGCTGTATCCATAGATATGTAAAGATGCCTGGTTTAAACCAGCTTGGGCAATGGCGTCATGGGTTCAGAGGTCAGAGTGGTCCCTGTCCGCAGTGATATGAGGACTTCTTCATCGATGTTAGCGCAGCAACGGACCGAGATGGCCACATGACTGCAGATGGACGAAGGTGAGGTTCCAGAATGGTAATCCCGAGCCTACAAATAATTCTGAGAAAGGTTGTAGAGATCCCTAGGGCAGATTGACGTCTCAGCTGGTGGATGTGAAAGTACGTCGGTTTCATGAGGTCGATGTACCTTTTATGCAGCTGAGAAAGCTAGTGAGGAGCCGACTGATCCATCGGTGTCGGAAGCCGCTTGACAAGAAATAGATCATTTGCCAGGAAGACGATTCGGCAACGATCGGGCTCGCATGCCAAAGTGGTGCGAAGTGCCGACATGTACAAAGGTTGCGGATGAGTGCCAGTCCTGAAATTGGGGGGCTGGCAGCTGGCATCGGTGAATGGCACGGCTCATCGTCAAAAGAAATGCTTCACAAGGCAAGCGCCATAAGTAGGAGTGTCTTTCCACGCACCCTATCGTTGTGATGCACTTCCGGTGTTCCAATGAATTTCACCCATCGCTGGCTCATAAACTATTTCATACAATGATAGATTTAGTTCAAACTTAAAACTATCCAAGGAGGGCCATGAATTTGGGCCTCCAGCCCCAGTCAAAAACATGCGCAGGCTGCAGTTTCTTGCATGTAACCTACGCACATGCACAGCAGACACAACGCAGGTATGTGCCTTAATGCTGGGCCTGAAGATTCAAATCTTCCAAGTGGCAGCGGGGACTCCTAGCAGTCTGGACACTGCAGCCACAAGGAATATGATTGACACTGCAGGCTGATGTTACCACTTACCACTTTTGGACCAACTTTGGACATAGTGCCCTTGAAGCATGGCTTGTGTTCGCAGCCCGCCCCAGAACAACCAACGCCCCCATTTTACAACACCCTCAGCCACACATGTTTTACTATTTGACACTAAGGACACACTTCCAAATCTCACTCCAGACGTGATCAGTGATCCTGCCATGACCCCAGCATGCCTTTCTTTTCCATTAAAAGGGCTGGCGATTCGGGAATGTTTTATTTGCTGAAACAGCAAGTGCAAATAGTCTTTGCCAGAACTTTTCAATTTTTTAGGCTTACAAACATCACTTCGTGCGGCATTTCTACATGCTGTGAACGCTAAATGAGCTGCCAAAGCCACGCAAAATTGCACTGTTCATGCAAATGTGAACCCACAGCCATCATTGCCTGTAAAGCGTGGACCGACTGGAGTGAATGCAGCCTTTTGAAATGATGCCAGAATCCTTTCGTGACGCATGAGGGACACATTCACCACTTTTCCAAGCTTTCTGGAGACCTGCCAGAAAAAGTGGACTGAGGAGATGTTCTATCCTGTTGGATTCTTGGCCGGGGAGCTCAGATGCCAGGGAAGCATCGAAGGCATGCATCCGGGTTCATCTTGGTTGCCCGGATCCTCCATCTAGAATCTAGGGTCTTCTGGCTTCGCGCAAAAGCCCGGTGGGTGTTGAGGTGCCAAATATGGAGCTGGTCATGGGTTTGCAGGCTTTGCTTGGCTTGGCAGATCTCTTAGTTGGCACAGTCGGTGTTGGGAGCTGTGCCTGCATTCTTGGGATATGAAATGGCATCATCCCCTGACACCGAGATTACATGGCTGCGGGTGATGAAGTACCTCACGCTCTCCCGGACGTCTGCACCTCGGATAGTAGTCGCTGTTGGCAACTAAAGGTGAGAAATGGTGGCACTAATGAGTATAGAGCAGTTTCAATGCTCTATAAATCTTGCGGTTGGCCCTGCTGAATGCCACAAAAGCGTGAAAGAGCGACCTGCACACCATTCCGACTTCGTAGGTTTCTACCCTTCGTTCGTGTGTTTGAGCGATGCTTCATTGCCAGACCCTTAGTTTCAAAGCAGAGACATGTCTAAGATGGATGGGAAGTTGCCTGGAGGGAGCAGAACCTCTTAGAAGCAAGAAAGGACAGTCGTGTCTTACAACCAGCCCTGAGAATCATAGCCCGTGACCCACCTAAAAGCTTTGAGGGAAACTGAACCACCTGCACAATCCTACGCAAAGAAACTGAGGCTTTGATCAAGTACTCCGCCCTGCTCTCTGTGAGCCTTTTTGGCTTTGCTGTCGGAAGCTCAAGCGGGAACGACATTCCTATTCCTGGTCGGAATGCGGGTGGACCAAATGGACTGATCTTGAGCGACTGCTTTATTTTCAAAATCATGAGAGGTGATCCGAAAATCGACATGCAATTCAGCCATTGTTCTGGAGTTTCCAGCATCAAATCCAGGTTGCTATCTACATTGGCTTCGGCACAGAGGCTGGACTGTGATTGTACGAAAGAGATGATTGAGATGATTGGGAAGCAAAGTGTGTTGTGAATCCGAGCACAAGACTCAAGACGATTCAAGGCTGCAAGGCTCTTTGATTCTTTGATATTGAAGCTACTTGCCTGCAAGGCTGGGATCTACAACAGCATTTGGAGTACCTTCGTAGCTGTGGCCACTGCGCCTGCCGGGGGAGTGGACCTCGGCCCCGTCATTGTCAGGGCACCCAGTTATTCAAACCATTCGCTGAATGTGCTGAAGGGATGTTTTCATGTCATTGCCGGGGAGCAAACAAACAATTTTCATTTCATTATTTTTCTGTGGGGGGGGGGGCAGGGCGGACCAGAAATACACGAACACTTTGAAGTTGTATTTGATTCAGATGAGTCTTGTTCAGTCTTGTCGCCATCCACGGGTCAGAGATCTTGCTAGAGCTCGTTGGTGTGTCATCCCTCTTCTTCAATTCTTGCAGTATCGTTTCCCGTTTCCCTACCCTTGGGCCGAAGCTTGATCTGTTGTCGGTGAGGACAAGAACAACAGTTTGGTGAGATCCTCAACAGACAGGCAACAGAAAGGCGGCAATAAAGTAGCGATGATTGAGTAATTCTTGCATGTAATTGATGTGTCTAATGACAAAGACAAACTTAAAATTTTAAGTGGCGCTCTTCAATTGGGTGTGTGAAGCTGGCATTTTGTGTTTCGTTTGCAAGTTTCAGATCAGGACTTTCATGGATTCGAAGGATATTGGAAAGCTTGCTTTGCACAGAGCTTCTACTACTGTAGGATATTTCCAAGTGAGGATTTGTCTCTTTGCATCTCTTCACCATCTGTTTGTTGGTTGTAAGAATGTGGCCATGATTTGTTTTTGGTGTTCAAAGGTTGATCGACTGAGGTGGCACCGATCATTCTCTTCTCCTACATCATTGTAGCTTCTTGGTAGCAGTCGTGATAACATCAGACGTGTTGCAGAAGCCGGCCTTCTTCCTGGATTTCATTCATTTCAATCCATTTCATCCAAATCTGTTTCTGCGGTGAAAGACAAGTCCCTCCAGATGGCTGAAGGACTCATGGGCACGTTTGGGGAGGACACGGAGCACACATTGACCACAACTGGTCAGTGTAGTCGTTCCGTTTTGTTCCTAGGTTGTCTTGCTGGTGTTGACCACCTTCAATGCCATCCAGATTGACTCGTACAGTGTCACAACGTTTGGGGCCTGATTGGGGAGCTGCAGGGGTCATGAGGGAGGTGTCAAAATATGAATTTGGATGAATTTTGAGTACCTCCAAACCAGTTTGCCACATGTGTGACCGGGATACTTTCCATCCAGAAACAGCTTCGCGATGCTATGTGCTGACTTTCCCTGTCAGCATCAGTCATGGAGTCTCAACAAATCTTGGACCTTCCCTGAAGTTTAAGCATTGTCGCATCAAGGAAGCTATCAAAACCATTCAGAACATATACCATTCTGTCTCCTCAGGATGCTCTGGGAGAATTGAAGCGCCGAGGTATGAGCTCTTGACCCTGAAGCGCCACAAAGCGCCAGGACGGTCATGCAAGTCATGCAAGTCATGCAATGAACGGGGCGAACCGGCGAACCAAAGCCTAAGTCAGAACAGTCCCAAGTGATTGAAAATTAAATTATATAAATGTTCTTAACTGCCATGAACGCGAACACCAGTGCACTTTGATTATAGATCATGACCTTTCCCGTCAAACTGCATTTGGCTTTGCATTTCCTTGTGCACTGCATAGCATCTAGATGCGTCTCCACCTGAAGGATCGGGAGGGGATCCGACCATCATCTTCATTTGGACGCGCCTTGGCAGAATGAATGGCTCAAAACGGATCCTTGGGTCCTTGCTTGTTAACCAAAACCTATATTTAAGTGAACGGTGGTGATGATGATGATGATGATGATGATGATGATGATGATGATGATGATGATGATGAGTAGTCGAGGAGAAATGAGGCTGGTGATGATGTTGCTGTGCTGTAAATGTACTGATATACTTCTCAATGCCAATTTCCTCAAAATCTTGCAAGACCGTAGACTATCCAACCATGAAATGCAATGGCAAAGTGAAGATCCACACACTTCATAGGATAGTGCGATGGTGAAACAATAGGTAAACTTGGGGTGAGTGTTGTGAGCTGGATGTGAGCTGGGCAAAGGGAACCGTTCTGCGCTCATCACCCCGGAGGTACTTAAACGCTCTGAAAGGAGTGAAGCTGGTTGGGAAGGCCATCGGATGTGGCTGTGAGTGTTGTGTGTCGTTGCTCATGTCGTGACACCCTTTTGGCGACCTGACGCTCCGCCGTCACATCTTTAGAATGACACAGAGAGTGTACTGTTCGCAGTGGGTGTGGCTATACTTTGCATAGGATTACTCACAAACGTAGGTAATTAGTAATCGGTGCGGTATCATTTAACTCTGCTCGTGCCAGTCGGTAGCATGTCCTCTACTTGGCTCAAGGGGACCGAGGAAGAGGGTAATATGAAATTCTGATTGATAATGTGACAGTGAAATAATGACATCGGAAAGCCTTGATCGAACCGAATTCAGCCTGATTCTAAATTCATTCCATCATTCCATCCAATTCAAAAACAATTTCAAGCCAGCGACTTTCGTAGGTAAGTCTGTCTGTTTAAGGCCGAGAGGATGACTGCTTCCTTGCTATGTTTGAATTGGAAATGAAACTCTCAAGAAGCTCACAGTGGCGTCCAAGCATTTCGACAGCAAAGGCATATCCGCTGTAACTTGGAGCGTTGTAAACAGGACAAAGCAACAAAAGCAACATTACAAATGTCGTCACACCGGGTGTGGCCTCTCATGTGCCAAGTCACCAGGCCTGACCACCCCGCCATGGCGGAGCTATAATTGGAGTGATGAGGTAGATGGAGTCAGACGTGAGATATCATATCCTCTACTGGGAGGCTGGAGCGGCTGGAGTTTTCTTCATCATTTTAAATTTGGCAAGGTCTGCTCTGAAGAGGGGTTTGGGTGCCTGGTTTGCTTGTTCAAAAGAGATTCGTTCTGCCATCTTGGTTTGATTCCTAAATGTGCACTTGCTGCTGCCCCGCCATCCTTGCAGGGAGAGAGCCCGCATGGTATCTTCTTGGAGACGAAAGAGCTTCTTGGTGAAATGAGTGATTCGTTGGATCACCATTCTGATGATCCAAAACGGTTTATATTTTATATATAGGCCATTATAGGTGTCAGCTTCCCCAATGCTTCACATGACACTGAAAAGGTGGTTGCTATACATTGCTATACAGTGTATGAATGGATATGAGTCATGAGTACGCTGTGGATGATGATCTGAACAATGGAATGCCGATAAATCTTTTTAAGGAAGCTCAAAACCCAGGACAAGTCAAATGCGAATTATACATCCTGCACTTCGCGCCGACAGGTTCACTGCCCATACCACTGGGAAAGATGGTCCGGGAAGATGCTTCTGCTGCAATCATATGGCTGACACTTGGAGGCTGCTAGTGAATCTGATAGCAAACTAGCAAGAGCAGCTTTGCTGGATTCGTATTCAGAGTACGGAAATGGCAGATATACAGTAGACACAGTAGACACAGAATGCATCAGCCTTGCCTCCCTCTCCGCTTTGGGCGTAGGCACCGCTTAGACAACATGCAAATCAGCTTGCGGATGTGTGCGGATCCCAACGATCTACACTTTCGCCAGGCGGGGTCGGGTTTTGTGTTGTTGGTCCACGTAGCGTTTTGGTCCATCGGGTGGTGAAGAGCACCAGTGCTGGAGGGAGATAGAGATCTTGGCTTTGCAAAGACTCTTGCAATACCCTTCCGGACATGAAGCTCTGGGCGCAGGACGTGGAAGGCTTTCACTGCTTGTCTCCAAAGATGGGAATTTCTTACCACTTGAGGCGGGGAATATACAAGGGACTGCATACCCCCATGTGAAGTTCCAGCATTGTCACTTGCTGCTGGCTTTCGATGAAATCTCTCTCTGCAAAGTGTTGCTTTTCTGTTAGCAGGCAATTTGACCAGTACTTGTGGGCGGTGGACAAGCAGCTTGGTGGGAAGTGTGAAATCAATTGTGTTTTTGTACTTTGAATTTGGGAGACAGATTCATGGAGATTAATGATTACTGTGACTATTTCATATTTTTATACTGTACATTTTTGGAGGTGGAAGGCCAGGAATCATCCGCCAGTAGTTTTGCGCTTGGCGGGGATGCTTTTGAACAGGAAATGCCAATACTGAACGATCGGCGATCTCACGCGATCTCAATATCGTCCACAGCAACACGCTTCGTCTCAATTTCCTGAATTTTTGATGTCAGGAAGTCTCTGACAGAAGACCATGTCATTGGCACTGCCCTTGCGGTCTTGAAGAAGCAGCTCAATCCGGTCACATGTGGTGTCACAGTGTCCAATTGGCAACTCCGGTGGCAAATCAAAAAACATTCTGATGATTTCCCTTCTGCGATTTGTCCAAGTCTTTGGCAGCTTCAATCATTTTTTTTTCCCAGGTAAAGAACCAGTGGGGCACGGGTCTTGCTTCATTTTTTTAGATCTTGATCCAAGGCAGCTCCAGGGCTCAAGCTGGGAGAAGTGGCTGGAAGCCAAGGTGCAGAGCACGGGGGTTTTGAATGAGAACTAAGGGAGACTAAGGGCAAAGACGGGGTTTTGAATGAGACTATGAGACTACTGGGTAGTTACAAAGCTATGCAAAGATCGCAAACATGGTAATTCCAAGCAAGTCTGGGTTCGAAGATGAGCATTTCCTTAGCACTAGGATTTCGTAGCCGAGGAACTTTTCGGGCTAAAGGTCTCAAGAGTTCCATTTCGTATGGTTCTCACTTCTCTTGTCCTACTATGTCAACGCAAAAATACTTTGAATTTCACAGAGAACCTGAGCAATCTTTTTAAGTCGGGCCCAAGACCTCCACCCATCTTCAATGCACCTTTGTTTCCTGAATTGGATTCTTGTGGCTTCTGCTTGGATTCCGTGTCAGGTGCAAGAGCTTCGCAAGAAAGCTGAAGCAAGGGGTGGAGTCAGCGTAGGCGCTTGGGACGAGATCACTGGCATTGGGAAATTGTGTGCAAGATTTTTCGGCGTATGATGTCGTATGTACAGCATGCTAAGAACATGGTGGTGCGGACTTCTTTCATCAATATCCATCATTAAAACAGCACTTTAATGAAGGCAGTTGTGGAGAAAAGGTAGGAAATCCTCAATGGAAATGACGCAGACACAGTGACGCGGCTGCCTGGCAGGGCTGCTGTTAGACAAGGACGGCTTCGAGGCCTGGGTGAATTTCGGCGACGTCATGTGAATGTGCCAATTTGAGCGCCTTGTTGGACATTCACAATTATTCTTCACAACATAGCATGACTGACGACATCCCCATGTCATCCCCAGCTCCAAATCTAAGCAACTTGCGTCAGGTGGGTTCCTTTGGCACCTCCCTCCCCATGTTCGCCCACGAACCTAACAAACCTATCCGGGAGATCTTGGTGGCCCTGGGTGGACCTCGAGGCGTGGTCCAGCATTTTGTAAATCTGTTGTTTTTCTGGAATCCTTTCTCAGGTTTACTGAGTTAGTTCCCTGTAGGATTCGTTCGCATTCAGTATGATTCAGTAAGGTTTGCGGATGTTCTACAAGGTATAAATTCAGTGCCGGCCACGCGAGGCATTGAGGATGGGGTCTTGAAGGTCTTGGAACGTGGCACAGAAGATGAGGATTATGGGCTCCACCTTGGTTTGATGAAGGTGAAGTTGCCAGGCTGGGCCTAGGACGTGGCAACATTTTGTTTTGTTTAGATCACCATGCAGACATTAACCTTGAATCGTGCTGTGTTTCGAAGGGCGAAGTGATTGCAGCCACCTGATGATCCAGAGGGTTACAGCTCTTGAATACCGATTTTCTTGAGCAAGCTATCCAGGTGGTCTGCAGCACTCTTGCGTCGCGCTTGGAGACCTCCTAGCCTTCCATGATAGAGGTGGACTTGGGAAACTGAAATTCAGCATCCAAAGACCCGGAAAAGGAACACTTTTATACAACCTTTTGGGGCCCTGTACTGCTGTACTTAACATTGAAGCGAAAAATCATTTGTCCGAACTCATCCGAAAGACTGTGGACAAGATACTGGTTTTGGATTGGACTGTTCATGCGATCCTGATGAGATGAAAATCGGAGGGGTTCGAGAAGATGAGGGAATCATTCATAGGGTTCGTTATAATTATGCTAGTACGGCTACTAGATATCATCAGTAATAAGAACTACATAATCTATATATATATATACACACACACACACTCAAATGATGCTTCCACCCGAACCATTTGTCAATCAGCAAGTTTCGAAGGGTGTCAACATGCTTGATCCTCTAACCAAGATTTGAATGCAGAGTAAGCATGTTATTTCGTTCTGACGAAAGATTTGTAGCATGCGCCAAGATCTGGCTAACTAGACACTTGTACATCACCGAGAGAGCGGTTTGAGATTTTCCATTGGGCCTTTAGGCTTGATTTGAGATAGAGTCGACTTTCAAAGCCACCCAGGCTGGTGTTGATCAGGCAAACAATGGTCATTTCAATTGTTTGTCTGTCTGTCTGTCTGTCCGTCCGTCCGTCCGTCCGTCTGTCTGTCTGTTTGTTTGTTTGTTTTTTCAAATCTAAAATAGATTCTTTGTTTATTCTATTCTAAGTTTTTACGACGTTATTGGTCTGGAATGCAGGATATTTGCATCCCATCATGGAAGACTACAGGGAGCTAGGCAAGACTTCCTACCAGAAGTGGAGAAACTTGGGCCAAAAGCCCTCAGCGTTGCTTCAGCAGTTACTGTAGATAGACGCACAGAAGATAGAAACAAAGCCAGCTACAGTATTCATAAGAGTCTGGTACTGCGTCCTGATATCACTTAGCCGTGGGGAAACGAGTAAACCATTCCAGTTTCAACTTTTGATGTCAGATGTTTCCCCTTCAGATTTAGTACTGCAGACAAACCGCGGTCTTTCGATCCTTTTCAGACTTCGGTATGGCCACTCATCGGAAAAGATCAGAATCTGCCTACCTCTCAGCTGGCCCTAGAGATCCCCATATCGAGACGTGAACAGATTTTGCCGCGTCTCGAAGTCTGAAGACTTCAAGTTGTCGCTGGCCTTATGTACCGTACATGTCACATGTCATGTATCTTGGGTGACACCCATACACCGCCCTTGCCTCTGAGGAAATCACATGTGCAAGGCCTTGATGTCTTGGACCCAAAGCACATCTTCACCAGAGGACAAGACCAAGGTGGGGAGTATAATTTCAGCCACATTCAAGGATGTAGCGATGTAACCCGAAAAGAATACACGCCGTTCTTATCATCTGGATGTGTTACTATACTATACAATGATAAAGAACATAAAATAGATTCAAATAGCATACAATGGCATATAGTAGCAAGATGTCCACGCCATCATCACAAAACGAAACAAAAACACAAACATCATACACCGTACCCACAGGTCAGGTCATTGTGTTCAAGGTGCAAGATGTATGATTAGCAAAATGAAAGATATTATATAATAATGTTCATAAAAATGGTGATGTGAGTATTGCACAGTGAATCACTTCAACGAACTGCCTGGAGACCACTCGAGGATTTCGGTCCATGCCAGGCTTTGCGAAACTTCATCCGCAACTTCCAATCCCAAAAAGCGTCGGATATAAAGCCTTTGCCTGTGATCGAGACGGATGCGGGTGATGCGGGTGTGGGTGCTACAGCCACGTTTCGGGAGGTGGAGAACTTGCTGAGCCGCTTACAAGCTCATGGCAGCTTACCCTCAGGCAGAACCTGCATGGAAACAGAAATTGTACTAAGCCTCCAAGCAAGATTCCTTCATGACAATGTTGCTACATGATGCGGACTGATTTGAGGCAACAGGGAAGGGTATGGTCTAACTCAAGAACGTCCAGACCACCACACCTAGATCAGATGACCGATCGAGTGTGTAAGGGTTTTGCCCATGTTCCACCCGTTGGTTGCAGGGAAGTGGCCTTTCCGAGTGCGTGGCAGCTTGGAAAAGATCGAACCGCTCAGGGCTGTGCGCATCTTGAAGGAGAGACAGAACTGGGGACATGGAGAGATGGCTTCCACCGGATGTGCAATACATGCGGAACATGCCTGAGACATGACTGAAATCTCAACGAATTGATTTGGGCGGCATTGTGATCGGCAGGCGTTTCGCCAGAAACGGTTGAGAGCTCTGAGGGAAGGCTTTGATTTTGATCCTTGGCACTCAAAGCGTCAGCCGCAGGCAATAGGGGCACCACACCGTTAAAGCATTGAAGCATTCACTCAGAATTCCTGAGATGTAAATCTGGGGGTACATCATGCTATCCAGATCACAATCCGTAATATTGGCAATATTGGCCCTTATTTCCCCTGCTGTCAAAACAGGGGCTTTAGAAGCTGAATAGAACTCTGACGCGAACCTGAGCGTCACCTAGATAGATAAGATGTAAGATATGAAGCATTGTATCCTTTCAGTAAATTCTATATCCTACTAGACATATAGCCAAAACCTCAATCCATTTCCAGCCAACCGCATTGATCCCAACTGATGCCAAGGACCCCTGGAACGAACTCTGCAGCGACCTGGACGATGCCCTTGAAGCAACCCCTGCAGCCGGGGCAACGCCAGAGATGGTGCAGATGCAATTAGCCACGATTCGGCAGGAGCCCTGTCAACATGGCAAGGCTTCATAAGGCTTCAATCTGAATCGCTTAAAGCAGATATGCCATGCTTGGAAATGGTAGACACTAGTAGGCCTGCGAGTCTGAAAATCTTCCATGATCTTTTGTGGACCATACAAGCAATCCGAAAACGTTGTTGGAATCGTTTACGTGGGGGATCATACAAATCTCCTTCTTTCAGAGATGATGAAGGTCCATTATAGGATCCTGAAGCCCAAGATGAATGAGCGCTTCGGGTCCGTGTGACCAGCCTCCCGAGCCAGGAGCTCCGCCCAGAGGAGTGCGTGCAAGGCAGATGGGGAGCTTGGGGCATGCATAAGGCATGCAAATCAAACACAGCGTTTGAGCTCAGCAAACCGGCATCTAATCATACAGGTGCCAGCAAAACAAACTCTTTGGGGGATGTGCCATAGCAGACATATGCACACATAGTTGACATAGCTTGACCTCTGAGTTAAATATGGGTATGTCTAAAAAAAGTCAAACAATCCACTGCAGACGATTCATTCTGGAAAGACCCCATTGAATTTGGTAGACCACCTATCCCGCCTACTCAACCGCTCATGAGAACAGTGCTCAGGTGCGAAACGGCTAGAAATGGGTGGCTTGAATAGCCTGCCGCCTGCGAAGGCCTGCGCTTTGCTCAACGGCTTGCGAAAGCAGCGGTACCTTTGCTGGCTTGGTTTGCAGAACTGGCTGAAGTTAAAGAAATCTGACATAAATTGAAACTGGTTTTGAACCCCTAAGCTGAAGTTTTTGTGAATCCTGAACTCTTGATTTGCTCTGGATTCGGCTTCAAAAGCACCTAATATCACCCACGTGCAGTCAAATTTTCTCTGGGTTTCTTAAGGTCCTTGAGTCTTTTTTGATTGGAGACCCAACATCCACATGCACCAGTTTCGAGATGCGCAAGTTGCTGTTTCGGTTGAGGAGTTCGCTTGCAAGGGCACAAGTCCTTTTTCCTTTTTATACCTCCCCAGGTAGAATAGGGCCGGGCAGAATTGGCGGAGCCAGTTTGTTAACTTGACATGAATATGTAAATGTAAGTGTTTGTACGATCTGATTGGCCCCTGATGGCACATGCATGTAAGTTGGAAGGCATTGACTGGTATCTCCATGAAATGTGACGGATGCAAAACTGCTGTGGGTGCCTTTTCGGTTGGTACTGTATAGAAGGGTAGATGGCAATGTTTTGAAGAATTTCAGTTTTATTAGGGGCCACTCTACTTTCCCTTTGAATCCTTTGAAGATTCCCTCATTTCTTGTTTGCAAGGAGAATGAAGCATTGACAGACGGTTTTTTCGGTTTCTCCCGAGAAATTGTAGGATTGAAGTGTTGCCTCTGGACCCTGACTCTGAGGCCCGGGGCTTTGGAACCATTGCCACCGACAGCAGAGACCGGGTCCACAAAAGGCAGGGTGGTTGAAGTTGGAGTGGAAAGAGGTCGCCTATTTTTACCTTCGCATCCAGCATCGTTCTCTTCTTTGCTCTTCTTTACTCTTGAACGTTTTGACCTTGAAACTGACGGCTGCACAATGGGGACATTTGTGGCAGGAGTGGCTGCCGAAGCTGCCGCGTATGCGGGGGGGTTGGGGTATATGATGCTGCAAGGCGGGCGAGATGCTGTGGTGGTGGGGGTGAACTGAAGATCTGTTCGATTTATGAATTCAGGAAACTCCCCAAAGGACGTGCCTGGCTATCCATGGTTGGACCTGGATAAATTAGTGCTGTTTTTCCAAGTCCTTTGACAGGGTGGAGGGCTTTGGTGACAATGTTCAATCATGGTCCAAATACCTCATGCTTGGGTTGGATTCCTTTGAAAATGCTGTTAATACCGTCAATACTCTTCACATTTGTTTGGTGAATGGGCAATCTAGCAAGCTTAAATCAATTGGCAGGTCTTGTTCATGGTAACGCACCCTGACCAGGAGTGGCCCTGCGCTTACGTCCTGCGAAGCGCACCCGAGACGCCTGGCAACGAGTTTGTGCCACAGAATGAGATGAGTTGCCTGTAGTTGCATGGTGATGTTGCGATCGGTTCGAACTCCGGTGTTTGATGAATTCATATGAATTCAATGAGCTAAGCAGCTAAGGAACTCTATGAGCAGTTGTCTGGCAAAAAGCGCTTTCGTGATCGGCCTGACTGGGGGAGCGGAGCTGAGAAGCGCCGCTGGGGAGAGCGTAACGAGCATCACGAGTATCACGAGCGTCATGAGCGGCACGATCGAGGACAGGATGGAGCTGGGGAAGTTCGTTTCCATGAGACGGAAGGTTCCTCCCAGAACAGCGCTGTCAGTTTCTAAATGCATCTACATGCATGTCATATGAGCAGTCACAAAACCCAGACTGACCATTTAGTTTTTGAGGGGATTTTAAACTACCCACCTCATGGATTAAAAATGGAATGTCATAAGGGTTTTGAACGTTGCTCAAAGGTTGTATTGGCAAGGTCATCGCTCACAAGAAAACAGGACACCGACGGACACCGATCAACTTGGCGTCATCCACCTTTGTGAGTCTGACGTTGTCAGTGTTTAGATCTTCCCATTTGTTGTTTTCCAATGCCAATCAATGTTCTGGTGATATGAGTGAACTTCGCAAAAATCCTTCCTGCATATGGCCTGGTTGATCCGCCGATACTGCACGCCGCAGGCAACGGAAGGGCAGCGTGGGAGTCAGATGGTGACAATGGCAGTCAGCGTTGGTCTGAGCAAACAGGCACATGGATGTAGTGACATGGAGAGCAAAAAGCACTTTGACTTTAGCAGATGAACCAAAGTGGCTTATCCATGCTAATCCCGTTTAGACAAACTTACATAAACTTACCATGTTACTTGTAGCATGAAGCTAAAGAGTTGGTGAATGCTGAGTAGACGTGCCAGCAGAAGTTTTGATTCAGGATTTTCATGCCAATTCAAGAAGATCAATGTGGATCATTATGGCTCAACATATTATGCGTACTATATGATATGGATCAACATGTGGATCAATATCAAAGGCATACTGTTCAATCACTTTTGATCCAAGATCTGGAAGGAAGCGGGCGATGGGCTGACAACCGTTGGTCGGAGCGAGGCTGGAGTTGGGGAGCAGAGTGGGAGGTCAAAAAAAATCAAAAATGAACAGGGATAGTCGAATCCAGGTGAGTATCACAAGAATTACGATGAAGCTAGATGTACACTCCTAGATGTAGGAGTAGTTAAAGTACAAGTGACAGTTGCTTCACGCTCACAATTTCAATCGATGTCATCAAATGGCGTGAATAGGTTTGTCTGATTCGAGTATGCAACCTTTCCCGACAAGCTAGCTTGTCTCAGCCACTTGCCAAACTTGCCGCAAGTTGCAAACTCTCAAAGACAAAGTTGTCAACGAATCTCTAGCAGAGCTTGGAATTGGAAACCAACAACCTCAGAGAACAATCTGAAATTGTGAAACAACCTGATTGCTTCCTGGTTCCTGTGTTTGTTGGGATGCAACTAATTTGGCTCCTGTATTGCAATTGGATCAGCATTCAGCACCGCAAGGCTGGAGCTGGGACTACAACCAAACAGGCATTTCCTGCAGTACCATGATCTGGCAACTTGTACTACAGTGGTGTCATCATGCATCCATCCCTTTGGTTTCTGGAGTTTACAGTTAATCACTTTGACTAGCAAGACTTGCTCAATATACATATATATATATATATATAAATAGATATAAATATATATATATATATAATATAAATAGATATAGATAGAGATATAGACATAAATTCAATTATACAATATTTATAGATACCCTTACTGACTTCCCCCTCCCAATGGCTAAGCCAGAGGCGAAACGCAGGCCATATCAGTAGTGTTTGAAGAGCTGAAAACTTTGCAAACAACTTGTCAACTGGGGCTATGATTCCAACAGGTCAATGAAGTTTGAATTCCTTGAAATTCACGGTACAGTATCGGAAAGCCTAATAAACAGTATGTAGGATAATCGGGACAGTCAAGCGGGCTCAACCAATGACACACTAGCTGAGCACTGCACAGCAACGAGCGACAGGCGCTTGGAGGCAGTGGCATACGTGGGATGACGGTGCTGATGGAGATGACGATGGGGACGAGGGCGCTTTTGGTGAAGGTGGCGATGTGTTGGTTTTGTTGATTTGAGTCGAGATTGAATTAATATTTCTGTATATATAGATATGGTCGTATAGCATACACAAGAGATTAAGAGAGATGATGCAGATACCATGAACTCTTAGATTCCAGTTTGTGGGCTGGCAGGTGAAGATTCTCATGTGACATCGCCGGAGCCGGCATACCCACCGAAAACAGAGTACTCGCTGCCTTCCCATCCATCTAGGCCACCGCCACATCCACGAAAGCCTTCAGAATCTTCAGAAGGGGAGCCTTCCCAGCCCTCCCAGCCCTCGCAGCCAGCGGAACCACTGAGACCTCCTGAGCCATTGAGACCTCCCAGAAGGGAACCACCGCCATGGCAAGCTTCCCGCACAACAGCATCGGTGCGGCGAGCACCACCGCGGGTACCGACACCCCCAGCCAATCCACCGCAGAGGCCTCCACAACGCCATAGATGCCTGAACAGTCATTGCAACTCAAATGGCAAATACTGTGTGGCGGCTGGAGGTCCTTCAACCACATGAATCAATGAGTCCTTTTTTTTTTTTGAAACTTTGAAAACTTTGAAACTTGAGGGATTTATTTTTCAAGAAGGCATTGCAAGCCCTTTTTTTGATCACTCGAGCTGCAAGTCAGTGTCCTTCCTAACGCTTCAGTCTAAGATCTACGATCTGGACCCATCTATTTGCGGATACGTACTTGTTGATTTCAAAAAACATTCAAAGACCATGCGGTCTTGATTTGAAACGGCCTAGCAATGCCCTTCACAGAGGTACTTTTCTGGCCCACGTGGATGTGGAAGAGTATGAAGGTTATTGCTGCAAAGCATGCGCGAAGTGGGAAAAGGAAGGCTACAGGAAAAAGACGCACCATGGCTTGTATTGCAAAAAAGAGCCAGCGGGCGCAGGTCAGAGAGGGAGCTGACCTGAAGTTCGTTCAAACGACATGGATGAGGGCCTGTGATAAGAATAAACACTAGCTGTCTGAACATGGCCCAAATAGCCTTCAAATCAAATGTTTTTGCAAAGGTCGTTACCATGTCTGCATTTGGTCATACATTTCAGCTTCATTTTTCAAGAGATAGATGTCATGCAGCGCTGGATTCAGATTTATATATCAGCCACTTGCAAGATCCAAAGCAGCGCACTCGTTGGGTTGGGGGTTGCCCAATCGACAGATCATTACGGATCTGTCACGTGTGAGTTGCCTTCATTTGCAGGCGCTGCTCCACCACTGGGTGCGATCGCCTTGCCACGTCGGGGTGCTGCCGACGACTATGCTGACGACATGTCGGACCACACAGAATGAGCCTCGCGAGCTGGGAGGGTTTTCATGGCAGGCACAGTGTGTGCCCGCTCTGAGAGATCTGTATAATGTACATAACTCGACTTTGCAGCCTTGCCATTCTTACAAGTTCAGGTGGGTTGGAGCAGGACCATGTCTCTGGCTTTTGGTCATACCCCTTGATGACTTCAACCGAAGCCACCAATGATAGGTTGAAGCCAAAAAACATGCTGAGGCTTCCAATTTTCATGCATTGTTGTTGTCATTACTTTGGTCACACTGCCCTTGTAAGCAAGTGCAAGACGCTGCGCGGGTTTCCTCTGCTTCTTTCAGCAGCAAAGCTAGTTTCCACTGGTGCTTGGAGCACCAAGCTCAAGTTGTCGTTAGATGATGTTAGATGAATCGGGGAGTGTTTCAAAGTGGGGAGCTTTCTCTTCAAGTGGGCTATGAAGTGATGGATGTTTAGTTTTTTCCCCAAGTTTGACACACCTCCAAGTCGCTTCGAAGACCATGGACGGACTGCTGTTTTGACTCCTCTCAGCCTAGGGCTGAAGAGACGCAGTTTCAGAGATGTCAGCAAAGATCTGTAGCACTAAACTATACTAAACTTATTTTTTGGGCCTGCCTTGGACATGGAAACGAGTCGAAAACAGTGGTCCATCCAAAACTGGTTCCAATCTGCACTACCACGTCAAAGTGGACCATAGATGGCGAGTTACCAAAAACATGGTGGGACTGCCTCATCCGCCCTGCACAGCTGGGGAAGGGGGTGGGTCGGACTGGGACCCCATACACCTGCAAGTGTCTAGTGAAGGTTTGGATTGCTTTCCATTCATTGCCAGGAAACCAATGAAGACATTGGCGGCCCGGAAGATCAGGCTAGGAATAGCAAGAAACAACCTCTGGTTGGAAACTGCCATGTTCCAAACGATAGGAGGCTTGTATGTCACAGACGGATGATCATGGCTCTCAAGTTTATGCAGTGATGCAGAGAAGGAGACATATGATACAATTAATATAAGCTCTTCACTAACTATATGTAAATCAGATCCATCAATGCCGGCAGCTCATCTCTGCTCAGGTGATAGCACTGAGTTCGCTTCCAGAGCCCGTAGCTGCCAAGTACTACAATGTGAGAAGGCGCAGTGTTTCGAAGGTGTGCTGAAATGTGGACTGGACTCCTTGCATCGGTCTATCCGTCAGGAAGATGGAGAGGATTCGGGATAAAGCCCAAGGAAAGATCGAGGCATGTGGGCTCCCGCTGAGCTCGAGTTGTGCAACATGTACTTGTGCAGCAAGGAAAAGTTAGAACAATATGCAACATCCTTTAATGTGAAGTTTGCCCGGCCCCTGAGTCCTATCGGCCCATCATGCGAGGATATGAAGAAGCAAAAACTCATGGAAGCAGGAATTGGACTTGAGTCCGTTAACCTAGAGCTGGAGGCTATGGAGATCAGTTGCAAAATTCTCAACCTGGAAGGGAAAGCTTGTTGGCTACAGGTCCATCATGTATAATGTCCGTTAATTATGTTGAATCCCCATGACACCGTTCCGATGATGTACCCATGCTGCCAATCAACCCCCAAGAGACACTCGTGATTCCTGATTATCCGCATGTTCGAGCAACTTAATAGTTTAATCATAATTTATATAGGAATCTTGGGCACTTGCTTGAGATTTTGATTTTTCAGCCACTGGACCATGCACTTGAACTCATCGGCCAAGGAACTTAGACATAGATGAGGCCAAACAGCGGCGAAAGTCGGGCACTTAGTGGCGCCTGGGAAACTCTGGTTTGGTGAAGTATGACCTGATCAAATCTACGTACTGCAAAATACAGGAAAGCCATGGAAAGCCATGGGAAAACCTTTTTTTCACAGACCGTTTGGCGGAGAGGATTTCGTTCTGGGAGTCTCAAGGCTCTTTTCTTTCGTGGATATCACAACATCGGATATATGACATATGTTCCAAATTGTTCCACATTCTTCCACATGTCAGTTCGGCTGTGCACCTTGTATGAGAGTCTCTTGACAGGTTGAGTTGTTTTCAGTTCACACTCACAGATCACCTTCAGCAGGGCCGCCACGTACGATCTATGCTTTCTGAGGTCCACCAACTCCGCTCTTGCCTTGGAAGACCAGGCACAGACCTCATCATTCGCAGAGTCATTTCTGGTACCACTCCTTGTGTTGCAGTAGATGTCTTCATTTTTAGCATCTTTTGTTTTTCTTGGGGCTAGCTGGATTAGCAAAAGGACTTCCAGGAAATGTAAGCTGGAGTTGAAGTATCGCGCGAATTTGGAGCACGGTGGTCTAGCATCGGCCTTTGAAGGATATGGAGGGAGACCTGGATGACATGGATGAGGACTTGGATGCTCGGTTTTGGGAGCCACATGGCACTGCTCATGGAGATGGGACCCCATGTGCAGGTCAGGAATTGTGGACCATGTCAGCCATGTCGGCCGTTGGCTGTCCAGGAGGAGGAAAAGATGCCGACCTCCCAAGAGATGGCGTGGAGCCGCGGTGGGAGGAATGACCTTAGAAGAATCACAAGTGCCACGGGATGGGTGTATCAAATCAAGGCAGGATCAATTAGTTTGAAGGTTGATGGCCGGGCCCCATCCAATATTTAGAGAGCTAAATGCACTATTTCGAGGTGGAGATAGAGGTGCTTCAGGAACGATTTTGTGTGGTTCAGCATTCCATGTCATTCTTGGGGCCTGAAGATCTCATGACAAGGCAAAGACGCACGGAAAATCAGCAGCTGGCCCCGTAGAGCTAATGGCCTTTCCATCTTGTTCCGACTTGGGAAGTTGTCTTCTGTCAGGACAGATCTAAACAACATTCTTCCACATCACTTCATGACATCTCAGTTGTTTCCAACCCTTCTGCAGAGCCACGCTTGGCCATTAGGCTGGGATCATGGTGAACAGGGCCGCCCTGACAGTTTTTGTTGGTTGGCAGGAACGTTAGTTGCTGCTGCAGCTTTTTCAGACAAACCAAAGACTGATATCAAATGATATCATTAGATATGCGATCTTGATCTAAAGATCCCTAGATTCTCATAGATTACGAATATTCTAGATCATCGCAGTCCTCTGTTGCTGTTGTATGCATAGTGTCTGCATAGCTGCAGCCAGGTGCAACTCCAGCGAATGCTGGATGAGGACCCCAGGCTGGCTGAGATTTGTTCTTCGTCCGGGATCCCTGAGTACGGGCGAGCCCTCCATGGGTAAGTGCACAGGGGACGCATGTCAATTCAAGTACCAACGATCTACCTGAACCCTATATAATTGAGGAAATGGTTGGCGTGAGGTTGGAAGTTGTATGCTGGGGCCTTTTTAGGATCTTTCCGAGTTTTCCAACCATGCATGGCATGCAAGCACGGAGTCGTCGGTCGTCGCCATCCTCATCATCATTGTCATCGCCAGCAACATCAGTATTATCTCCATCATTGTCTAGCTAACAGCATCCTACATTACAAGGCAATATCGGGAATGATGACATAGTTGACACATGATGACAAAGACAATGGCCATGAATAACGATAATGATGAAATTGATACTGTGATTGAGAATGGATAACATGTGTCTGTTTGACAATTGATAACTGATAATTGCCAACGATACAGCCATGACAATGATACTGATCACAATCATGATACTGAGAAAAAGAGTTGATGAGACAAATCCAGCACCAATTGATATGTTCAAACTCCCATTATTTACAGACTTAACCCCTCAAACTGTTGCAAGATTCTGGTCTTGAACTAATGATAGCAATGAAAAAACTAATGAGATCCATCATGTCAGTTGTATTTTCTTCCTTTTCAGCTTGACAGACTGGGCCGCCAAGGAACAAAGCAGTCG
>DF241676.1:1794-16794 GCA_000507305.1 Breviolum minutum Mf 1.05b.01 | reverse complement strand
TTTTGCCAGCTAAGGTGCAACAGAATTAGCAAATGAGTTGAATCAGACATAGCAAGACATAATAAGACAATAGCAACACAGTTAATCAAATTAGTCATAGTTTAGTTTATTCATTTCATTCGTATTTCATTCGTATCTCATTCGTATTTCATGGTCTCGTTTCGATAGTCTTAGGTCTTTAAGGTCTTTAGCTTCGTTTTTCATTGATGTCTGTAGTCGAGCTGGTCAGACCTTCTTGTTCAAGAAGGTTTTCTTGATTTGGTAGAATCAATAAGTTATACATCTTTTATCGTTTTTCCCTGGTTTTTTGGTTGGTATTTCAAACATCATCTCATTTTTTGCCTACAAAAATGACGAAATCCATGGCGAAAACCATGACTTGCTTATGAAATGTCAGACTCCAATAGCTGAGGATATAATGATAGTTCATGGTGACTGGAGGGTCATACATGTGGGTTCTAAGGAAAGCCGTACAAGACCATGTGGGTCACCGATATGGACTATGTCAAGAAGGAGCGCGATCGATGTCTGAGCTTGCTTGACAAGAAGCGGGGCAAGCGAAAGCACTCGCAGCTCTGGTTGCAGTGTCGAGATTTGAGAAGGAGTGCTTTCCTGTTCAGGGGAATCCTGTTAGGAGAGCTTCAATGCTCTGTAGAAAGGTCAGATTTGCTGTTGGTCCAATTTTCTATGATATTGTTCACATCGTCAAATGCCTTGATAACGACGCTGTTTCTTTTTACATACGAGTTGAAATCGTAGCCGATGCAATGTCGTGTTGACTATTTTTGTTTCGGAGGTTGACCTTCCATGTTGACTCACAGCTGAGGCCGATTGGCAGCAAACCGCCTGGCACCGTGGATCCCTTCCACCCCAGGGCAGGTCAAATCCCTCACGGTGTGGGGGCTAAGATTGAGATGGGTAGGACAAACCGCAGGGGTTGTGGGGAAAATTTGAATGGCTTTATGTGCAGTGTTTCCATTTGTAGCTTCCAAGGGCTCCGAAATGCAATGTAATGCTTTGTTAAAAAAAAACGGATCACAGCGACAGTTTATGATGAGCCAACGCAACGAATTTCTGTGTAAAGGCCGCTGGACTGCGTAGCACAAAGCAACGGATTGCCTTCAAAAGCACAATCATCGTCATGTCAGATTGAAGTCTCGACAGGGTTCTCGTGCTCACGTCAAGTCGCATTGGCCAGCCAAGGTTTGATCTTGTCCAGCTCCAGGTACTTGTCCAACTAAGGCCGGCTCTCAGACTGTGAAAAGAGTGGCCTTTGGATTTGGATAGCATGCTGCCGCTCTCTGCAAATAGGTATTGTCGACTTCAGTCCAAACTTTTGACACGTTTGCTGCAAATAGGTATAAATTGGAATTAAATTGTACAGACAAGCCCGCAGCATCCGTTTGTAGCATTCTGCCGCAGTACATATATAGATATATATATATATATAGGTCCTAGATGCATGATCACCTAGGAAAACAAAATCGTGGATGCCTGGCTACTCTTGCAAGACGTTTTAGCAACAGCAGGTTGGAGTTCGGATGATTTGTTATTTCGGATTGGACATCTTCACATCACTAATTATTCAATGATTGCGCGCAGGGATCAAAGGTGTGACAATTCCCATTTCCCCATTCTGGCCAAAACCACTTGCAGAGGAACGTAAAAACAAGATATCACAGCTAGTCAGCTAGCGCTGCAAACATAAGAAACCCACGGAAGCTCCAAAGCAGCGTATTTTTGACCAAGGTGCCCATGCATTTAGAAAACATATAAACATCATGCAAGCGTCTAATCCGATGAACATACTGAACATACTAAGCAAAATGCTTCCAGAACCCCCGAACCGCTCTCACAACTGGAGGTGAGCTGCCAGGGCAAAGTCCTGCTGTGGCATGGTGAATTTTTCAGAGAGCCAGATGCTTCCACTGGCTGTGCAGCGGCATGGGATAGTGTCGGATAGTGGATACCTGGTGTTTTACTGCTGCGCTTTGCTAAGCAAAGTGCGGTTTTGCCACGAGTGAACAATTTATCAGTCCATCTTCCCATCTGTATTCTCTCCCGATGTTTTTGACGTTTTCTGATTCCGCACTTCAATGATTTTGCATTTCTTACCACAGGATTCTGGTCTCCGCAACTGGACCAGTGTCATACCCTCATAACAATTCTAGACGCGCAAGCTGATGGGCAGCGTGTGAAATACGGACTGTATGATGCCAGCCTTCTGTATTGATTGTCCTGATTGATGGTGTCTGTGCTTGAGACATGCATTAGTCGTCGTAAGCCTTTCCTTTTTCTTTTTTTTTTGGGGGGGGGGCAGGGCGGAACATAAAAGCTTGTGAGTCCACCTAAAACTGTAATTCAATGCACAGGAACTGTGAACAGAGCTGTGCTAGCAACTCTTTTCAATGCAGGGATCTATTGGGTTTCATCTCAAGTCCTTTTGGGTTGCATCTGAAGTCGTTTTGAATCAGGCGATTGATCATGCAATTGATCGTGTGATGATTTCTCTTTGACAAGCATGCTGCAGCCAAGACAACAAGCCGAACAACCTGTGATTTGGCGGACAGCCTATTGTCACATGGTGGCAGAGTACAAACGCACATCTGGTTTCACAGGCTTTCACGTTGAAACTTGCACACCAAGTGACATAGTCACTGCACGTTGCCAGAGTCAAACGCCATGCAGTTCGGCGATGATGACAAGAAGGACTGTCACGCTGAACTTCTGCATTTTGACAATTCAATCTTGTGCTTCCAACTGTATCAATCAAGGCCCTTCGAGCAATCGTTTACATGTGCACTTGCCGTGGGGACCCGGGGTAAACACTCCTGGCTGTCAGGAGGTGCCGTTTTGGCTGTTCATCAAAAAGAAAGAAGACCCCGTCCAGCCCCAGGTGCCGGAGTCTAGTCCACTGGTTTCGTAAAAGCGTTGGGAAGCATACATTTGGAATTCACTATATCACAAGTTACAAGACCTTCAGTACTTCCTGTAATAAACAAGCTTCGTCCACAGTCACTTTCTTTGACATGCATCCCAGCAAGGGTTGATCGGCACTCCAGGACTCAAACCCAAACTCCGGTGCAGTTTGTGCTCCAAAGCAACAATCATAGTTTTGCTTTCATGATCTTTTGACACGATTCAGGGAGGAAGCACTAACCTCAAGATACCTCAAGTTAAGTTTTGATACGATTGATTGATAGACACGGATGGAATGCTGAACGATGAGACTGATGAGACCGCCCTGTTTCAATTCATGGCTTTTCATTGAATCCACATTCCAACTTGCATTGGTGGCCAACGGTGGCCCATCTCTTCACCTCAGGGTGGTGATGGAAAAAGTGCCGCAGAAATTTATCGCGAGAGGCGAGAGATTGAGCCGCGGGGGGCATGAGAGACACAACCATGAGCTGGCATGAGAGGCTTGCAGGCTAAGGCAGGCTATGTATAGAATGAATTTCATAGGTCCAGGCTTCTTTTCCCAAAAAAAATATTGGGGATTCCCAGTTTCCTTGTGCGAAGATAAGCCAATTTGTTCATGGGGAGGACAGTTGTTCCGAGAATCAAATGAACCTTCTGGGGCCAGTGCTCACTGCACCTTCAGCAGCGCTAAGACCCCTTGATCCATTGCTTTCTGATCATTTTCAAGTGGAATGTCAGTGGTAGGAGTTGGTTGTTTCACCAAGACCTTTGAGCAACTACTGTAGGTGGGATGTCCTTAGCAATCTTGATTTGGGAAAAAACGATGGAATTTTTGATCACTATATAGTGGCACACTCCACTCCTTGAGCCAGGGACGAGGCAGCAGAAACAGAAGTGTTGCTCGAGAATGAGATTTGCTCACTGCCTAGGGCACCCAAGGCTGGGACGAGTAAAACATCAGAATAGCCAGATGACACTAGACCAACAGTTCCTTTTCGTCCTTTTGCTCCGTTTTTTGGATGATCCAGCAATCTAAACCAACCCTCTGCTCGCAGTGTCCAAAAATGCGATGCTCACTGGACATGATTTGCATTGAAGATTGCTGCGCAAGACATATGATACTGATGAATTCGAGTCTGCAAGCATCCACAAGAGTCTTGAGTTCGATGATTTTAAGTACATTCGAGGATCGTTATTTTCCACCACTTGACCAACGAGGGCAAGTTTAATTGAGCAGTGCGTACAGCCATTTTGTCAGGGATTTATGTACTATACCTTTTGGCTTTTCGGGATGATTATACTGTATACTGTATACTTATACCCTATCAAAGAGTACAAGTCCATGACACTGCTCTGCAAAGAAAGTAAACAAGAGGAAGGGATCAAGGGTATGAAGGCACGCGAACCACCATGGTAACTGCTTTAACTCAAGTGGACGGTAGGCACAGATTGGAAGCTCGGTGCTAGAGCGACACCGGGTGCTGCAAGTGGACCTTGGCCGGGAGTCACTTGGATTGAGCTGAGCGAGCTGAGCTAAGAACCTGGATCCAAGAGGGGCGAAGCAAGAGATTTGGGATTTGGTTTTAGGCATGCTTGGAAACATTCCTAGATTGAACATTTCCGAAGTTGCCCCAGTTTGAATATTTTAGAGTATCATTTGCACTTTACAGGTTTGCGTGAGCGCTTGGATGTAAGAAAAGATGGTGCAAGTGTGACAACACCCCTAACTTGAGTACTTTGAGGAAAGCATTTTCTAGGTTGTTCCAGGTTCACTTGATAAGGTCAAGATTTTCACACTCTGAGTCGAGGATAGATTTGGAAATCCTCTTGCATCTCGGAAGGGGAAACGTGTTGAACGGTCGTCCTGAGATCCAAGGCATGGTGTGTTGCTCTCCGATGCAGGGATCGCCTTCACTTGGGGAGATAATCGCTATGGACGCTCAGCTGGGTCGGGATCATCGCAAGGTTGACCAGACATGGGTACATACAGTTACTTATACTTGTGGCCAAAACGGGTGCTCGGCTTGGCTTTTCAATACATGTCGCAGTCTTGCAAGAATTTGGGATTGCCACGCAAATTGTTGGGATGAAAATGACCAGGACAGTTGGGACGATCGCCCGTGCTCAAAGAAGAGAATGGGAGGCCGGGTTTGGATTTGGCTATTAGATCTGACGGTCTTGAGCAGGTCTTGATCCATCGGAAAAACCATGAAAAACCCGAAAAACCACTCATGGCTTTTAACAACAGCATTGGTTGAATAGGCTACACTAGGCTACCATGCCATAGAGCCAAAAGAGTGATTATTGAGTTATACCAAGCAGATGGATTTTCGATAGTCTCGATAATCCTGAAGCGCATTTGGCATTGATTGGGGCATTGATTGGCAGTTGATCTAGTGCACAAGGATCCTACTTTTTCTGATGTAGAATTTCATGTCTTGGCTTCTTGGGAATTGACAGAGAAGACTACCGAATGAGCTTTCCAGAGATTTGGGAGAAATGTCAGTTCCGCATTGATCTGAACATGATCTTCAAACACCATTTAACTTGCCGGGAATGACTGGTTCGGAACTGCGGGACACATGTGCTTGAATCAAAGGCAACTAGTTAACTGTCTGGGAATGTTCCGGAAATGTCACATCATTTCACTTGGTAGAAAGATTACTGTATCTGGCCAGATTCGCTTGAACATCCTTTGGTGGAGTCGCAGCAAACAAGGGGAGCAGTTAAGTTACTGTATATATTATATAGATGGAATACATCGCAACACAACGTACGTGGATGAGGGGATGGAGAGATGTCATCTTTCATCCATAGATTCATTTGGATTCATAGTCTTTGAATCTTTCAGACAAGTAGATTCCAAATACGCATAGTAATGACACGACAGTGGTCTTTGTGACAGGCCGTTTCCAGTGCTGGGCCTGGCCAGCTACGAAGTGACTCAGGAGCGATTTTTTAATCTTCAGGATTCACTGATTTACAAACTTGCAGCGAACCCAATTGTTGAATCTTGATTATGCTTCTTAATTCCTGCTCGGTGATAGTCATGCTTTCGGGGCTGCTGCCGTTGACTTTTGCGAAAAGAACAAATACAAACAGGATTCTAGGATACAATAAAACAAACAAACACTGATGGACCGTGTGTTTCAAGTAGAATCTGCTGTATGATGTGTACATATTTATAATAACTTATATATTATATAGAAATTATATTCTTTATATATATATATTATATATATTATATTATATATATATATAAATTGTATAGGGTTCATTCGTGCTGCAGCCAGGTGTCAGCTGGGACGCATCACTGCCTCGCTTTGGTCGCTCCTGGATTGGTCATGATGACCCAGGAAATGATGCAGCCATGGATTCACAATGTTTCTGTTTCTGTTTTTTTTCTGTCCGTGAATTGTAGTGTAGTATATACATTGTAGCTTTATTATTGCTACCAGGTTACCATGAAGTGTCTTCCATGAATGATTTTCTCCCGAAAATTTGAAAATCTATCGGACCTTTGGGAAGCGCCGTCTGCCAAGGTTTGGGCTTGGGGCCGCAATAAAGATGGCCAACTGGGCGTGGGAGACTACAGGTGCTACGGGTTGAGAACAAAGGGTGGTTGCATCGACCAATGATCAGATAGGAACAGAAATGAGCGGATATTGAAATAGAGCCACAATCATGAAAAACTTGGTTTGGGAATACAGGTGCGAAGAGGAGCAGGGTGCTTATTGGCTCAAAACTGTTGAGGGGCCCATTCCATTCGAAAGGAGTAGGAAACATTCAAATTTGGTGGTTCCTGGCTACTCATGCTGCACTTGTCCACTTTTGTTGGCCAACAGTGCCAGTACCACGTTGAAATGCCGGGGCGTTGACCGTTTCAGGGATCGTACACAGCCAGTGGAAGTTTGTCAGGGGCTCTTGGTGGGGGTTTGTTTGGATCCAGGGTGAAGGAGGGTGGGTGAGGATGAACATGGTGGCATCGTTACATGTGCTTTCATGCAACGAAGCTCAGGTTTTCCATAGCTTTTGGATTCCAAGACTCCACAACTTTTGGATTTCAGCGGATCGCTTCTGTGGCTTTGTCCTTTTCACAACTGTCACTCCTGTGTCAGCATCCCGCTTTAGATAAATCCCAAAAGGTCTTCCCTTCACATTTGTGCAGGCACCGAAAGACACCGCTAGACACAGATACATACACAGCCACCCATTCGTTTTGTTCAGGGTTCAGGACACACACTGCATTGGCGTGATAGGATCTGATTGCATTCGTTGATTTTTTAAACATCTCATCCTCAAGTGCCAATAAGAAAGGCTTTGAATCTCGTTCCCCTGGTATGCAGCCATTTCACTTGGAACCTCTATTTCTTGGTCAGGTCATCCTCCGATTGCTGATGGCGTGGACTCGACTCTTCAGTTTCCTGTCACAATACTTCATCGCTCCTGACAACAGAAACGACAAGGCAAACAAGATGCCACGGTGACCTTATGCGTAAGGTTTTTTCATGTGTTTTCATGTGTTTTCGATAGCCACCAAAGGGAAGGATCGCCAGGATTCGACCAAGAGGTCGACTGGGCCGAGTCGTCGTGATCCTTTGAATCCCTTGTGTCTCCCAGGCTAGGATCCAACAGAGGCGGATCAATCATCACCATCAATGTCTGGGCATCCCAGCCGGTTTCAGGTTTGTATAGTATATATATATAATTAAACTATTATACATATTATTTATGTGTATGTATGTCATATATGTATAATAATATATATATATGTACACCCATGATATGTATGTTCATATGAGATTAGAATCTTGCAGTTAAGGGAAGGCACTTGGCTTCTTTTTGAGTATCTGGCTGCCTGCACTTTGTGGAAATGCCACTGAAGTGCTTTGTCAATTTAGTTCATTTGTTCATCGCGTTAAAATTGCAGTCGCAGGCTGGATTGGATAGCTCGCTGGCCGCATCCATTGGTTCGAACATTTGGCAGTGACTTGGTGGAGTTGGGAGGGTAGCGAGGCGTGAAGAGACCAAAAAGAATCAGAACAGAAGACGTTGGTGAACAAAATGTGTCATAAGCCATTCGAATAAGCCGAAGGAGCGAGTTGTGAATCTGTGGGTTTTGCATGTTCTGGCGTTCCCACTTTTCAAGAGATTTCACAGGAAGAAACGAGATACTCCTGAGTACATCCTGGTTTTCAGATCACTCACCGTAGGGCTTTGATTACAGCCCATGGACAAAGAGCACTCTCTCTCAATCTGATTGTGGTGACAGGATTTTCAGAGATGTTGATGAACAAATGTGCAGTTTTTAAAGCCAGTTCGTTTGTGGCATTTTTTCATCACTTGCCTCTCCGCATCCATGATGTTTCAGGTGGGGCAATATCAGCAGCTTTCAGGTTCCCTGGCATCATCCTGATGAAGCGATGCAGAAGGGAGGGAGCCTTACATAGATGAAATTGGTTGATTGAATATAGCTTTTTGAGTTGTCTTGAATGTCTGTTTGTAGTTGCGACTTGCAAGTAGGAAGGTAAGGAGTACAAACAAGAAAACAGGTTGGAGAGGTGAGGCGAGCGCTTCACTTGATTTTCAGACATTATGACAGTGACAGTGATTTTGTGGAACTTACTGCTGGTCCTTTCCATCCCCATCATAACCATGGTTTCACAAATCCTGTTTTCCTACAATTGTCTTCATGCGATACAGCGTCAAGTTGCTTGGTGAGTCCACGGAAAATAGATGGAAAAATGTCGAAGCATATGAATCATTCCGCATGTGTCTGTTTGCTGAGCCGGTATACACTAGGCGATTTCGTGCCTGCCAAGGTGACAGGCAGCGCCGACAAGTCGAAGGGCCGCGGCTTGGGTGTGGTGCAAAACAGGCGGGGCTTCCATGGGGGATAAAGTCGTTTGAGTCTTAGGACTACCTTTCCAGATCTTTTCAGTCCTTCTTATCCTCCTTTGCTTGGCTGAAAACACACGATGCAGAAACAGATCTCCGCCAGGCCTTTCTGCATCTTTTCAAGAGACTCGTTTCGCTCGCAGATGCGCTCAGGTGAGTCATCCGAGAGTCGAAGCTATTGATGGGGGTTGCGACTTTAAGCTGTCATATTATAATTGGAAAATACAAATCTTTTTCCAATCTTTTATGTAGTTGCAACAGTTGTAACACCTTGTAACACCGTTCATGACCAGCATTTGCACAAATCACAGGTTGCAGCAAGGCCATAGTTGAATGCACCCTGTGAAGGAAAGGTGTCCATCAGTTCGACGGGATGCAAAGTCTTGCACCAGGTCCAGAGTCAGGGTATCCGAGATCTTGGAAGGTGTTGCTTCAATTGAAACTAAGTATTTGAGCATATAGAGCATGATTCAACGGCAGCTGCATGACGTATTAGACACTCCAGTTGAGCCTCGTGGTTCCAGCAATGTCCAGTGGCTGCTCTTCAATTTGTGAAGAATTTAAAAGTGTTCAAGTGTTCACAATCTCTCCGAAACTTCAAGGTCTCACCCCTAAACCATTTCTGGAGTCACCGGTGTGCCAGGACACGTGCACTGACAAAGTTCGTGCCGAGACCCTAGCCCAAGGCGTACAAGATATGCAGAAGAGCATCAATGAGGACAGCACTGCCTGCATCATTTTTTGTCTGAAAAAAGGTAGAGACCACTGCCATCATTGTATCCAAGGAATCCAAGGTCTTGTTTATTCATAGCAATGGTGGCCTTTGTGATGCAATATGATACAATGAGATCCGCATGATGCAGTAGAATAACAATCACCGCCAAAAGTCAAGAACCACCGGCAGGAGCGACAGGAGCTTGCTGCACTGGAAAAAAAGGCAAAGACTGAGGAGGCAGCGGACAGACCGAGTGACAGAGAGGTTTCTTGATGAAGGAGTGGATAACCGTGATGCAACATGATGCAACGAGATAATGGCTGTAACGATTATACGATTTACCTCCGCAAGGGCAAGACTTTGGAGGATGTGGCAAAAGTGATATGCATGATCACAAGTTACAATACCTCATGCAGAACCCGGCAGGTATGCTGTAATCAGTTCCTCACATAACTTGATAATTCCTCAACACATCCTGACCTATCTTGACATGTTTTGGAAGTTTTGCTTCGCGCAACTGCCTGCTAGGCCACAGGGCCTGGCGAGAATGAAGACGAACTGGCCACCCTGCAGGCAGAGTGCCACCATTTGTTGGATATGAGGATCTTAACTTTACTATTTTTTGATATGAATATAAGTATATCTAATATATCTTAATCTACTATAAGTAATGATAAGGGTGTTAGACTATGCGGCTTTGAAGCTTGGTCGAATCATGGCAAAGCCATGTTTCTCGTTCACTGATGCCTAGTCAGGGTTGTTTCTTCAAATCAGTAGACATACACAAACAAACGTATCTAATTAGGTCTATATATTCTAATATATGTTATATAAATAGATTATACATTTATATATACATACATAAAGACATATATACCGTATATACACTTAGATTATACATACACGTATTTTTCAAATACTATAATACTCCGCTTAATTCTGAATTTTGGGTCACACCGATGTCTGCTGGCAAGAAGCGAGTGGGTCTTAGACATTGTCACCTTCTGGCAGTGACACGCATTCTGAGCAATTGGTAAAATGACCATGAGCCGAAAGCGTGCAATACGAGTGTTTCTCCCGAAAGCTTTGGCACTCAAAAGGACACCATTGGGCAGTTGGAGCGAGACATCATGTTGTGTGAGAGGGTGCGGTAGCCCATGGCGGGAGTTGCGGTGGCAGACTGTTGCTTGGCTTGTGGAATTTTGTGCGTATGCAGGCCAAGTCCGAAAGGTTCTGGCCAGTTATGCAATGTCTTCATTTCTTCTTGATTTATTTGTTGGGTGAGATTTCAGTGGATGATGCTCATACTTTCTGAGACTATTCTGCACTCAGAGCGGTGCGATTTCGAGCTACATCGTAATTAAGGATGGCATGAACATGTCACTTCAAGTCAAGTGAAATTCACAATAAGCATTCGCAAGTAAGCGGAGAATGGCACTGCCCAACAAAAGCAACGGCCCCAAGCAATCAGGAGATCGATGCTTATGGAAAGAGCCTGGAAAGCTGTGATTTGCGCCAGGTGGCTGCGCAAGAGCAGACAGTGTAGGAAACATACAGGAAACCTTCCGGACCGGAGGTTGAAACGAATTATCATTATTCATCTATGGAATTGAATTGTCACGGATTCAAGATGACTAGTGCTGGGAGATCTGAATTGGAAAAGCTTTTGGCTTCATGAGCTGCGGGGGATGCTCCAGGCGCACAATCGCAAGCAACTTCAGCAACTGCAACAGTCTCGCAGCAGCAACCCATCACTTTGGTACAAATTGAGCTTCTCCTTCCACAATAGTCAGATGAATCAGAAGATGTGGTTGTATCATTTTTCATCTTTTTTGGTTACAGTTTACAGTGCTTTGAATCACCTGCGGGCCCAGCCATCAGTGTTTTGTTTCTCTTTTTACATTTTTTGCATCGCCATAAAAGGAACATAAGATTTATGTTACAGGATAATTTTCAATCAGAATATCCTTCCGACCACCTTTGCACATGAGGCAAGGGACATCCTTGCGAGACAGACAAGACCAGGTGAGCATGTCATCCAGTTGGAATTTGTGTCTTGCAATAGCTGTAGTCTGTAGTGTATCAATAGCTGTAATGTATGTAAATATTGTTACTGTTCAGAGATGGTCGAATGATATGTATGCAGACATAATTGCAGGGTTCTGTGACATATGTAATATGTACTATACTTTGAAATATACATTTGATGCTTCTAAATAGGCATAGTAATCATATCATTCTGTAACCAAAGATCTTGCTTATGTTGGTACGCCAGTACATATACATATGTTTGTAGACGTGCTTGATTCATGTCTTTGGATTTAGACAGCAGCCCCTTAAGCATTACATACAAACTGGGTTACAAACAATCAAACCTCAGGCACTTTTCTTTCACATGCCATGCGAGGCATTCACCGTGTACAAGATGATGCATACTTAGAAAACAATCATGAGCATGGACGAGTTCTAGTCACGCTGAGCAACATGGTGTCCATTTAGCTCTCAAGGCAGAATCTTCAATGCCAGGGCTTCTAGACTGGGAGATCGTTTCCCGTGGTTTGGAGACCTTTGCATGCCCCTTCATGATGGGATGCCAGGTGTCTCTCCGGATTTACATGGCACCCAAAGCAGGTGCTGAGCGGAGGTCCGGAAAAGAAGTTTTATGGGAGTGGGTGCCGACAAGCTTGTCAGACATCCTTGTCCGTAGGTTCATGGGGGTCTGGCTGCCATGAATAGTCTTTCCAAGAAAATATGGGCCCTTGGTTTTCCAGGAGGTTAGATTTTGGATTTATCAAAAATCGGCCAGAGCTTGAACATTTAGAGATAATTCTTTGATGGAAGCACCAAAACTTGTTTCGGTCAAATCTGAGTCGTCCAAGCATAAAGCTGCGACATGCTTCAACCTTCAGCTGCTTTTGGATAGGAAGCTCGACGAACAACTCACCGAGGCCCGTACATGTGAGAGAATTTGCCGAGACGTACATCAGACAGATTGATTCATAAGATGCGGGAATTCTCCTAATTTGACAGTGGGATGGATCCATACATTAGGCTCTTGCTTCAAACGGAGACAATGAAGAGCGGTCTCGTACATCTATATCACAGCTTTCGTGGATTTTCGGTAGAGTGTCTTGGTGAGACATGGCAAGCGGCATCCTGCTGTGTCAGACTATCAGTGCGAAACGGCAGGGTCAGACCAATTGCCATGATAGATTTATTAGATGTATATTTCATGAAATTCTGTTGGGGAAATCTCTTTGAACTCACCCCTAGAACTCCCGGAAATTCAACTCGCATAATTTCGGGAGTACAACAAAGGGAAACTGCTTTAATTTTTGGCATTATCTTGGATGGGCGGTTTGATGGCAACCAAGAAGCAGCAGAAACCCGTTCCGTAAGCTCTTGGTTAGACTCGGTGCAACTCACAAACATGCATTTTTTTTGTTGCAAGTAGCAAATGAACATAATGCAATGAGCTTTAAGTGTAACTGCTCTAAATGAAAATTGAGTTGAACAGTTTGCTGTATTCTGCTACCTTTTCAACTCCAATGGCGCTGGCTAAGATTCATCCCACCCCCGCTTCCCATCAAGCATGCGGACCATGCATGTAGGTGGAGGAGTTCGTTCAGGCAAATAAAAATACGCGTGTCTTGACTTGCAAACAACGCTGGCTGGGGTGAAATTCATTGCTGGACCCTATACAAATCCCCCCCTCAGTGACTCAGCGAGGTCCTCCACAATCTTTCAGCTGATGAACGGATTGATGTGAATAGGAGAGGTGCAGAATGACCAAACCATCATTGTAGTCACATTGTAGTCAGTTGCTATGTGGCCTTGCGAGGCCCAGGAGTAAAGCGATTCCTTAAGATTCGTTGAATGTATGATGAATCGCAATGCACGTCCTATATCTTGGAGGATATAGTGTAGACATGTATACACGTTATAGAGCAAAGAGTGAACGTGTGAGGTATCTACAGCACTTCATACAAGATGCAGCCGTTGTCATTGCCTGCAATCTTTAGGGGTTTGATCACTTGTGGGTGCGACTAAGGCATGACCTTGTTGGATCAGAGAGCGGAGACGGACAAGGAAATCGCTTTACTTTTATCTTCGAGAGTTGTGAACCAATGCCAACCATCTCGTGCTTCCTTATATTTATCAGCCTCCGGCTAATGCCGCCGGCTTTTCCTGGGCTTGAGATGTGCGGCTCTACCGCCACCAGCACCACATCAGTCCCCACCAGCAGCGCCACCAGCACCAGTAGCAGATACGCACTGACAGCCGTACCATTTGATAGCCCCATCGCCAGAAGCAGAACCCCGCCAGACCCCGCCAGAAGCACCACCAAAAGCAGCAGCAACAGCAGCGAGAGCAGCAACAACCAGCAGCAGCAACAACAGCAACAAGAGCTCAGAAATACAAGTTCCCAAATACAAGTTGGGTGAAGGAGGGGGGGAGTGTTTTTAGGCGAAGTAAAAGCGCGCCCCATCGACATAATCAGCTCCAGCTTAGACTTACCAAAGCAAAACAAGGACGGACAAGCAATCCATCACAAAGCCCCCCTCCACTAGACACGCCGGCGAAGCCGGCAGACTCTGAGGCCAATGGGCCATACAAATCCAGAAACACCAGTCATCACCCCTTGCTTCGTTACAGTTTTAGCCAGGTGTCTTGTCAACTTGTGATACAAGGTAAGCGCAAGTACTATTTTGCAATTTGTTTAGCGCGGTCCACATGATTGATTGCATTGGCCTTGCGTCGGAGTCAATAGGTGCCAGGTATCGTGATGCTGATTCCCTTTTTGGCACCCAATTTTGGATGTTCACATACCAAGGAGGCATAGATACTCCCAACATTTAAGTTTCAAGTCACTGTCAAGTCAATCCCAGCCAACCCCAGTCTGCAAAACAGGGAGTGAGAGAATATGAGAGAATGAGATCCACATACCAAAAACGTTGATCTCTCAACCCAGCGTTTGCTCAAAGACCAATCTGCGACTTCCCATTTTTGTTGGGTTCAAAATGCATCAGTAAAGACACCGAATTCAGCATCACAAATTGCTGGCATCTAAAAAGTGCTTCCTTGTACTTGGATAACAGGAAAAGCAGAAGATTTTAGCGCAGCCGCACTCCCAGTGAGACGAGTCAATGATGGGATAGTCATTGCTATCATACCTCAGATCGAAGAAAAAACCATCTTAACTTGTATTATGGAAGAAGACCTGATTCATGTTGCACGAGCAAGTGGTGTTGGCTTTCAAGTCGACGACCGGCCTTAGCCCTCCGCATGCCAAGGTTGGCGGAACGCCGCCGGCAACGCGATCGCTTTCAACGTCGCCTGGACATTGCGGGGAGACCTGGGATGGACCCACACAAAAATATGTAAACATTCCTTCTGAGAAGTATTTTTATGTACATATATATGTGTGTATATGTGTATATACATACCTATGTAAAATGGATGAG
>DF241675.1:0-73201 GCA_000507305.1 Breviolum minutum Mf 1.05b.01 | reverse complement strand
GAAAAACACCCCCCCCCCCGAAGCTAATTTACGACACCCTCCGAAACCCGGTTTACTTTTTTGAAAGCCTTTCAACCTGCAAAATGAACCACTGAAGTGGTCGATTTCCACTTAGCAAGGCTTTCAGGTTTTCAAACAGGTTGAGGTTCTTCAAACATGGGTTATCCAAGCATCTATATTGCTCTATCCTTTTTTGTGGCGCACCAAAAGTCTTGTCTTACCAGTCTTACCAATAAGTTGTAGAAACAAGTTGGAGTTGTTTATTTTTTAGATATGTGGTCTATAGACAAAGCACTTGAACTTGTTCTGCATGCTGTTGGTAGCCGTGCCATGCTCAATGGCTCGTGCACAGTCCTAGCGGCAGATTCAACCCACTGAGATGAGATTTCGAAAGGACACCACCTCAAAAATCATAGATATCATAGGATCCATGTATGGTATATTTACCTACATTTGGTTGATTTTTATGGTAAATGTAGCGAAATATACCATACATGGATCCTATGGGTTATGTGCCAGGGTCTAAACTCTTTACATTGGGGATGGTCCGGCCCCACCCTTAATGGGGAATCCCTTCCTTACAATGGGCTTGTAAGCTCCACCTATTGGGATTTATGACAAATCCATGGGTCCATATATCTACCGAATCGACCGTCCAGGATGCCAGTCACCACCAGGATGACGTTACTTTTTGGGGAGATCCCCAACTTAACCTTCATTTGTCACTGTTACTGGGGTGTAGCCCAAATCTCCCAGAAAAATCACCGTGGCAAGTGAAGCTTTATATCTCGGGAATGAACTGGTCGCCTAAAAATGGGTGTTTCCAAAAATAGGGGTACCCCAAATCCATCCATTTAATAGGGTCTTCCATTATAAACCATCCATTTTGGGGTACCCCTATTTTTGGAACCACCCAAATGAACATGTTCATCCTGGCTGGTGGGTAAACCATTCACGTCCAGCAACCTGGATTTCCACCAAAAAAAACGGCATTTCCCTTATGCTGAAAGTGAGGTGACGGGACCCGGGACGTCGGGACAAATCAAGCAGGGCATTTACAGAATATAAAAATATGATATATTAAATACTAGACTATACCAGACTATACTATACTTTGCTTGTCTTTGCTATACTTTATACTTGCATAAAAAGATTAGGTGCATCCCATGTCGTTAACTCAAAACCCAAAAGACATAGGAACAACAAAAGAAGCCCATCCGGGGCAGGATCGAAAAAAAAAACTCTTCAGAGTATTGTTTGTGTTTGTGTTTCTCGTCCAGTTGGGATGTGAGACCGTGTGAAACGGTACCTTGATTGAAAAAAAAGGAACTCACGTCCATCCGATTGCCAAGTCAAGAAAATGTATATACATCTCTATCTACCTATCTACCTATCTACCTACCTATCTACCTAATCTAATCTAATCTAATCTAATCTAATCTAATCTAATCTAATCTAATCTATCAATCTATCTATCTATCCATCTATCTATCCATCTTTCTTTATGTATATAGATCTAGTAAACTACCAAACTAAGACTATAGGCCTATCCTCGGGTTCGGCTCCCCTTACATTCACCACATTCGATTCGTGATGTCGTTTGAAGTTGATATAGTTTCTGCATAAAAAGTAAGCGCATGCATATATATATATATATGTAATTATGTAATTTATGTGTATACGTACATATGTGTATATATATATATATCTCATATCTGGGCAATTACTAGACTTCCTAAACTTGAATCTTCCGGGGGCATTGTTGTGAAACAATTCCCACCACCTAAATCACCACCTGACATGGATTCCCCGAAGAAATTCTTCCCACAACAAGGCAGAAAACAGCATGTCGTTGAGGCGTTCGAGGAGGTTCCAGGAACACCCTTTGGTTTCTCGGAAAATATATGGAACAAACATTTGCTTGGCAAAGCCCCAGAGGATCCCATGTATTGGCATATATCTATTCAAATTTTGATGGCTAAAATGTATTAAAATGTAGCTATTATATATATATATACTCATAGGATCCATGTATGGGATATTTACCTACATTTACCATATTTTACCATTAGCAACAAGCAAATGTAGGTAAATATACCATACATGGAATATTATGGGATATATACCGATACCATCGTCCCATGATGGATCCCTATTGGGAAGTTTGAGAAGTTGACTTTTTCAACATCTCCGCCGTGGGTGGCCGACAACGACACACCGGACCTCTGTCTGAAGGCGTTGCATTGAAGTCCCTTTCTGACGGTCAGAAACGACCTGCACAAACGGCGAAAGCCATGCATTGGACAACAAGTTGGGCGCCATGGGATTTTTTTGATTGGCGAAGATACAGGCTTGGAGTGTTGGTTGTTCACGTCAACTTGTTTTTAGGGGTCGGACGGCCCGAATGGAGGTGATTTGAGGTGGACTTTTTGCTACCACGGACCACGGACTTAAGTTCAGACATTATTCAAACATTTTACTATACTAAGATGTGCTGAGTTTTCAAACCTGGGTGGAGCTCCGAATCGCTGCCTCTTATGGAAGGTATTTTAGAGATACCATTTGCTCCAAATCGCTCCCTTCCAAGCACCACCAAGTATAATGCAGCGCAAGTAGAAGTCAAACTAGATGGTTTTGCGGTTTTGCCAGTAAAAGACCAAAAGCCTCAGTGAAAGTCTGCAAACACCAGCCAGTTCACAATATAAATACTGGACTCTTTGATCAAATGAATCTAAATTGGGTCAACATTCATAGAGCAACGTGTATAGATTCTAGATCAAGTTCATTGATTTAGCTTCTTACGTTGAAACCTGGGGAAAAAAATACAAATAAGCTTCAAGTTCAACTCAGTTTAACTGCAAGGTTTTGTGGAGCTCAATTCAACTCCCAATTTTGTCATCTTTCGAATCTTCACCCATTCCTGTCGTTTAGTTGCTACGCTGCTACGTATCACTGCTTGGTAAAACCATATGTATATGTATAAATATATATATGTATATATATATATAACAAACCGACTGACTCTTTTTTGTTGACGGTTTTTTTTAAATAAAGGGAACCATAGGGGAAACTATAGGGGATGCTCCTGTTGGACACACCGACCTCCCTGTTCAACCTTCTTCTCTGAACGTTGCACCCCGCGAAGAAGGAAGAACAACACGACCTTCCACGGCAACAAAAACAACACCCGAAGCACCCCGGATGGTGGCTTTTTGGTTGAACGTTATTGAAAGGAAGACCCGGTGTAACAACAATGTAAACAATGCAAAAAAAAGACAACGTTTAATGGTATGTCAACCCTGTAAGTCAAAGATCATTAAAAGAATAGTCGCCTGGAATTGTTGATTACAAAGCCTCACTTAAACTAATGGTCTACAACTTGAAAGCTTCGAGAATCTTCCATTAGTTGTAAGTGACTTTTTGTTGGGGAGAGACAAGTTGGAAAATTTTAATATTGGATCACTTTTTTTTTCGGGAATATTTTTTTTATATGGGTCAGTTTTGGTGAAGCCAATCTTTTATCATCCAATATCAAGCCAACCTGAACTTACTTAGCCAAAGGACCATGTGCAGTCGCCAAAAGTTTAAAATTCGCCATTGGCTGAATCATTTTTGGCGACAAAAAAACACACGCCCCAACGTTGGATCAGCCTGGGGGGAGGATCAACTTCATGAGTCCTAAAAACCAAACGCAGTTGACGAATTGGTTGGATCCGGGCTCCAACCATCTTCTGAAAAATAATCCAATCCTGCTTTTTATCTTTAATTTTTTGCGGATCCTTGTCACGAACCTATTTGGGGGGTTTTAGGACTATATTATATCAATACATATCAATACATATCAATACATATCAATACATATCAATACATATCAATACATATCAATACATGTACCAAAAGTGAATTAAACATGATGTATAAAAATCTCAAGTATGGCACCCTAAATTCCCCCCAACTAAACCCACAGGATCCCACAACTTTTTCACTCACGATTGAAAAGGTGGATGTTTTTCTCCTGGTTCCACTACCATATATCTGGCCAACCTGGAAAACATAGTGTACCATTATTTTAGGCAACTGTGGCTGGTTTTAGGGGTAAAGTTGATGGAAATTAACAGCAACTTGTTTTCCAGGAAATTATAATATTTCACCTTCACCTATCCCTGAAATTTTCGGGGATTTCCCTTACTAAACCACATCTAAACCACCACCATTTGGGGGGCCCACCTCGGCGGTTTGGTTTTCTTTTCAATGCCCCCGGGTTCCCCCACAAAGATCACAGCAAGCCCGGCACCCAGTTGAGGATAGGACATGACCTCAACGGTGGACCCTGGGATTCTTGAAGGATACACTGCCCAAGGTGAGGCCCGAGCCGATCGTTATGAATGGAGGGACATGGGGCCCCTATAAGGTAACTGGGGTATTTCACCCTACTTCTAAGGGTTATAACTCAAATTATAACGATCGTAGGTGGCCCACCTTGTAAGAATCCAAGTACGTCCTAAGAAAGGGATTACCTCGATCCATTCCGATTGGATGGGATTGGGAACCCGAAAAATCCTATTCGATCCGGGAGGGGAAACCTGAAGTCTTTTTTGGCATATGGAACCCTAGGGATCCAATCCCATTCTGAGAATGGGAGCATGGAGCCTAAATACTAGTATGCGTTACGGAATTGATTGAACACCCCAATCATTCTCTGACAATATGACTGGATGCCTAGGGGAAGTGGTGAAGATGTTATGGCCCGCTTTGTGACTTCGGCTTATTTTTTAAACACCCAACCTGGTCTTATTTGGGGAAAATTATCAGGGGCCAGGGGGCGAATTTTTAAGGGAACCGAATTTGCTCAGTCACTTCCCGCACAACACATGGAGGCTAACAAGTTGAATGTTTAAAATCACTCTTACAGGTCTCAAAATATTTGAGCTCCCAAAATGCACCTACAGCAAGACAACAAAGGGTCTGAATTTCACGCACATTTGGCACCCCAATTTTAAGCCAGCTCGCCACATGCTAAAAAAGGTCAGTCTATACCTGGTTTCCCAGCACCTCTGTTTTTGGTGAAAAATCTGTTGATAGTTCAGAGGTCAAGGCCCATCACTTTAGGTTGTTTGTTTGTGTGCAAACGTTGAATAGAATAAATCCTGCATCATGCTGGGATGTTTTTGAAACCCTGTAGACAACGAGATAAACTACAAAGCTCAACTGGTTAGCTCGCTGGATTTCACCCATCATCATTGGAAAAAACCGTACCCTCTGGTAAACTAACATAGCAATGGATTATCCACATTTTCTATAGGAAATACATCTTCAAAGGGTCCATTTCCCATTGCTGTGTTAGTTTACCGGAGTGTACTAAATTAACCACCATCCGTTTTCCTTGGGGTAGCTAAAGAATGCTTTACCGAATCCAGCGGGAATCCAGGCTGCTATGCCCATTTCGGGCAACCGAAGCTTTGACAAAAAATGACAAATTGTGTTCATCTGGCCAATCAGGCAATGTATGAAGTACCCATAGATTCCATGTATGGTATATTTACCTACATTTGGTTGATTTGTATGGTAAATGTAGCTAAATATACCATACATGGATCCTATGGGGTATGAAATATAATATCTCTAGATATCACAAAACTTAGACGCATAAAATACGTGTGTGCAAGTATATCGAATATAGACACCCAATTAATCTACAAAAAGTAAGTACGATGCACAAGGCCATGACATCCAGAAGTATAAACACAAGCTCACCATGGTTTTGTTCGTTTCAGATATTTTCAGTCATCACTTTGAGGGCTTAATTTTCTCCGCCGACGAGCCAAAACAAAAACATCAAAACCACATTCCGGATGCACCACTGTTTTCCAAGCGACGAAGGATGACGGTGACAAGTGATGGGATGGGAATTTTTGGAAGTCGAAAACGGCTTCCACAAAGATATGATCTTCCTAAACAAAGTGAGTCCCAAGCCGATCCTTCTAATTTTTTGTCGATCGGAACAATCATGAAACACACCGAGTTCACACAAAGGAACATCTGAACCCATTGGTCCATAGATCAACCATCCCACGGTTGGGTACATATAGGAAGTTCGGGCACGAAAAACAGGGGGTTTCGTTTGATTTGGGTCTCGGGTCTGTCAAAAGTGGACACTTTTTCGGAACTTTCTTCATCTACAGCCTCGAAGACTAAAGGCTGGACACCACCCCCGTTTTTTTGTTGGCTTTGTATGGAAAAATGTCTATTTCCTCTTCATTTTTTTTTTGCGAACAAGCCCTTGAGGTTCCTGCAGTTTTATTTTCTTTAAGGAGTGTAAAAATTGAGAGTTGAGTTGCGTTGAGTTATTGTAACTGTAACTATTCTGGAACTAGCGGAGGCGTTTGGAAGACGTTTGGGAATGTTTGAAGCCAGCAAAACTGAGACTTAAAACTCCAACCTGGGAAGGTGACTGTTTCCAACTGAACGGACCTGGACCTCAAGGGAGCGAAATGCCATGGAATGCCATCCAACTGCAAAAATAATGTGCAGCTGAGCAATGAAAACAACACCTATTACATTCACATTTTATGATGACTGGTTGGTTACAGTGATGATCCTTGTGGCTTAGCGTACTCCTGGTATAACATGGTAGTTTTTGACCATTGTGCAATAGACATCAATAAACCTTTCACTATCTTCTGATCATCAACCATCTCCTCTCGAAACGGAGGGGAGGCTGGACAACTGTCTACTGGCATGGCTTCAAAAAAGAAAATGTTTCAATAGTTTCCAATTTGACAATGACTCCATCTGAGACTCCATAAATTATCATACTCCAACTGCATGAAACACATCTAAACAGATGTAAAACCTGTACATCCGTCCAAAACATGTATAAGATCTGAAGAAAACCCAAACGCTGCCGTGCCCAAGGGCAGCCTCTCTTGCAGCAGTCTTTTTTTTCGGCAGCCACATCTGTTGGGCGGGTGCAACGGGCGTCTCTGGAATGCAACGGTGCGGCGGTTGGTGACCCCTCCCAAAAATCTAGGCATAGATCTGGGGGCTGTAAAAAACCAGGTGTACAGTACGGCTTTCAAGAGATTCACAAAAGAGGTTACTACTGTTAATGGAAGAAATCCTGCACCACCTGGGATGTATAAAACCCTAGTAGATAATGTGATAAACTATCTATCAACTGATTAGCCAGATTTCCATCAACAGTAACAGTACAGTGCTACAATATAAGTTGGGTTTACCACTCCACCCACCTCCACCAAGCAAAAGTCATATTTTTAGATCCAGAGATCCCGGCATAAACCAAATACTGCTGCTCTACTAGCTATAGCAGTGTTTCATATTATGCATACCCTTGGACCCCACAACCCATGCAAAAATGCAGGTTAATTTTACACCCCCAAAATATTAGGGTGAAATAACCCCTAAAAAGTCAAGGAAACGTGGGTTCCTATGGTATGCAATGAACATCATGAGAGTCACATGGTGAATTCTCAAATTGAACAAACATAGGAAAAAACAACGAAATGTCAACCAGCAAAGATCCAACCACATGAGTGGCAAATCATATAGGTGTAGAAATATATCGCACAAAAGAACCATTGATTCGAATGCATTCTCTTTTGCTTCAGCACCTCATGGATTCATCCATTTCAATGACTTGACCTTGAAATCAAACAAAGATCCACCTTCAAATCGGTCCATAAATTTTTTGAAGTGGATTCTCTCTCTCTCTAAATATATATATATATTGGGGGTCATAATCTCGGTGTGGGTCATAACCTCGGTAGAACCAGTTGGCGAAATGGATTTCCAAATGGTGAGTTTCATCCATTTTTCATGTGAAGATTTGGCGTCATTAACCTGAAACAACCATTTTAAAGTGGATGTTTAGGGCCCCAAGTACATGCATCTATAATACATACATGTACGAAGTTAAATTGAAAAAGTCTACCAGTCTACCTGCTTGAAAATGGACTTCCTCATCTGAACCATACCTTAATGCCTTTGGCGGCTCAAAATGTTTAAACCTTCAGGGGATGTACATCTCAGCTCATTGCGAGTCAGTGTGTGCTTCATATGAGCCACGAAAAACAAAACAAAAACGACCGGATACTTTCTGTGAAATACTGGTTGTTTACTAGGGATCCTTATGATGGTTTATGAAATAATCCCTATATAAGTGTTCACTGGGCAGGGTCTCATCCCCTATATACCCTAAACAACCAGGGGCCCTTTTGTCATTGCTCATATTGGTTCCTTATCAAAGGTCCACCAAAAGTTCCACACCCTACATTGCCAACAGCGCAGAACGGAGGGACTGTGAGATCGTGGGATTTTGATCGCGATCACGCTGACGCTGATGATTTTTAAATGGATATCACAAAATGTCAACGTTGGAGATTTTATATCCCATGGTCCATAGCATTCATGGGACTGGAATATTTACCTACTCATTTCTCATAAATATATACAATCCCAGTCCCTTGGATGTTTTCCTGCTCGCCCATCCTTTCGACATCTATGAAATAGATGGCTCTAGGATGCCAAAAATGCGTTCAAGGATGCCGAAAGAAATCCAGCATTCACTGGTTAATAATGGAAAAGTGTTCTGTGGATGTTATCTGGTTGGTGGTTGAACCAACCCATCTGAAAAATATCAGTCAAATTGGATCATCTTCCCCAAATAGGGGTGAACATAAAAGAATAAATTTGAAAGCACCAACTAGTTATCTTATTGGAAAAGTTTGGATTTACAGCTAGGTTCCAATGTTCCATGTTAGTTTACTGGAGGGTCCCACTGTAGGATCACCATCATCCAATAGTCATCAATCCATACTGTTGATGGTTCAGAAATCCCAAACAACCACGGATTGGATGTTTTTGAAACCTTTGTAAATCATGGAGGATATCTACCATATCAACTGTTTGGCCGGATTTTTGAACCATCAACAGTATACAGTCCTTTAAAATCAAGGGACAAAAATGAAACAATATCTTGACAACAAACTCCGTTCGATGAACTTTTAGACTCATGTTCTCTCAAAGTTCTTCACCATGAGGAGCTGCTTCCTATATATTCATTTTTGTTGATTCCTTCCTTGGTGCGTCAACATGCGCTGAAAAGTGCATTGACACAGCAGCTTTTTACGGCCGGCAAATCACGGTAGGCGGTGGCAGCACTGGAAAATAGCAATAAGCCCGGTTCGTCTGCTGTGAATCCATTCTGTTCCGAAACACTGTTTTTCTTTTGCAACCAAACAAATGCAAAGAATTGAAACAGGGGATGAAATTCCATCCCTCATGGAATTCCCGAAAGATTCTTATGTTCATCTGGTTAGATGGTTTTAAATTCATAAACCCTAAGAATCCAGACCCCTCCCGGATCGAATAGGATTGAGGGTTCCAATCCCATCCTCAGAGTAGGATTTGAGATGTAATCCCTTCCTTCGGACATACAAACGGATTCTTAGGGATAAACATATCCCATAGGATCCATGTATGGTATATTTATCTACATTTGGTTGATTTGTATGGTAAATCTAGCAAAATATACCGTTCGTCCCATGGATCCTGGATCCGGGTATCTAAACTTAAAAGTTCGCCTTACACAATATATCATGGCACCTTTACGATTTGGGTGAAACAAAAACCATCACCTTCAGAACCCTGATGTTTTCCCTCAGTTTTTAGCTGTTCCGTTTGAAAAAAAACACCTGTAAAACTGGTAGATTCAAAAAAGGCCGTAAAACTAGATTCAAAAATGGCCGACCGTCACAGTCGACTTGATTCCTAGCCCTGTTTTGATCCGTGGGACTGGTATATCGATCCCTAAATGAAAACCATAAGAATTCAAGTAAATGTAGGCAAAGAAACCATACATGGATGGTATGGGTAGTGTCTTCTGGTGTGTCTGGTGGAGTCGACTTTACAAAAACGTTGCTTCCTTCTTAAAAACCCTGCGTGAAAAAAAGATGCGAACTCCTTCCCTACGATCGATCGGATCATCCCATGCATGGGACAAAATCATAACCACGTCACGCAGAGTCATCACATAGTCACAGAAGCATACCTTACTTACTTGATATATAGATTTGAGCAACGCCCAAAACCCCTATGATATTCCATGAAATCCTGATTGGTTTATAGGGATCCTTATATTGGCTTATGATAATTCCCCTTATACTTGGGTAGTATAATCCCCCATATCAAACAACCAACCACGGTTTTGAACACTGGTCATTTGATTACATATTCTATTATATTTGCTTGCCCCTCCTAGCAAAACCAAGATATGAAATGCCACACTAGACCTCTGATTCCAAATAACCACATGATCTAAAAAGACGTGGGTGTTTTTCCTTTGTGACGCTTATAATGTTGAATGAAAAAAGCAAATCTGGATTTTCTGGATTAGTTGATGATTAGTTGAGAAACGTTCAAAACCCCAATGACATTTCTTTTTCCTACTGGTTAAAATCCGATCCGAGATCCTTCTAATGGGGTTTTATAAAATTTTGAAAAAAACCTGGGTAGTAGAAATTCCCTCCGGAGTTTTGGTCACTGCTCAGTATTTTTTCAAAAATGGCCCCCCCCCCCAACACAAAACCAAATTTCAAGTGCCAAAGCAACGTCCGGTCATCGGAAACCCGAAAACGAAAACATCGAATGGATGCGCAACAGGATCTGAAACCATTGCTCTAAATAGGGTTTGTAAGTTTGCAATTGGCACACTCAAATCAAATGAACCACCCAAAAAAACAACCGGCCGGATACTTTCCGTGAAGTACTGGTTGTTTATTAGGGATCCTTAGTTTGGCTTATTGTAATTTCCAATAACTGAACAACCAGGGTATTTTCACTGCTCCAATAGCTTTCTAAGTACTCCTGTAACATCCTGTAACTACTCCCTAGAAGTTTAACATATACCTCTTGAACATTTACCATCCCAAAAGGAAAGCAGTCTTCCAATCATCACTTTTCATGGGCGAGCTGTTTAAACTTCCGCAATCACCCGGTTGGCATATTGTTTTGCAGGAGGTTGTATGTAACATCTGCTTTTAACCAGAACCAGAACAAAAAAACAACAACAATGGATCCCCCTCCCAAACAAAAAAACAATGGGAGTCTACTTTCCTTTTGGTAAAACATCACCCCACCTTTGTGGGTTATTTTAGTACATGGGTTCCATACGTTTGATGGTGGCAGAAATCAGAAGCAACAGTTGATATATATATATATGTATATGGTAAATACCGGGTGGGAAAGCACCATCAAGTTGATATCAACCACCCAAAAAATGGTGTTTTAGAGTCATATTTCCATTCGATTTCTGGAGGGTTCACACCAAGAAATCTCAAGAAGAAACAACCAAACAACCCAAGGTTGGATCCGGATCCATGATGCTCCATGTACCATGGGAACCCACAACCTTCATTTTTGGGTGTTGTAAGTTATAACGCATATTTTGAAGGGTGTAAAACCTTCATTTTTCCATGCGTTTTGGGGTCCAAGGGTATGGAATATATGCCGACATTGCCTGCATGAACGTCATGAACTTTTTTCATGTAGGTAAAGAGTGGGGTCCCCATACATGGGGGATCCATGGGTCCATGGGACGATGGTATCTAATCTCACGAAAAAAGTTTAAAGTTTGAACGGCTTATTTTCCCTAATTACTAAATATGTGATCCCAAAATCCATCAAAAATTGAATAGGACCGAATCCCAACGGACCCCTAAGTAAGTTGCTAGAGATATTAGATAATTACTCAGGTTTAGGGGTCCGTGGACCGTGGGTCCTGTGGGTCCGATTTCTTGGATCAAAAAGCTTAAGCCGTTTAGCCATTGGCCAAGTAGCCAAGGGGTCGGTCGACCTTGGTGGGATCGGTATGGTTTAAAAAGGTCCCTTGGTCCCATGGGAATCCGGGACGGGCCCCACCAAAATGTTCCTTCATTCATGTCCCATTACGGATCCATGGGACGAACGGTATATTTTGCTACATTTACCATAAAAATCAACTAAATGTATGGGTAAATATACCATATACATGGATCCTATATGATCCTATGGGTGTCGAGATGAAAAAACATGGTACAAAGAAGATGACCATACGTAGTTGTGACGCCCATTTTGGGGCCCAATTCCTCTAACACGACCACAAAAGGGCATATCTCAAAATGAGGGACCCCATGACTCTTGAGTCAAGTCCCATGACTTTTGGCGTCTTCTTTTTTGCCGACTTGCAAACTCGCAAACTGCCACTGCGGGTATTCCAACTGCCGATGATGCAAAATTTGAGTCTATCATAGCGAAACCCAAGGCGAAACAAATTCATCAATAACGAAACATTGCAATGTCAAATGATGCATGTTTACTCCCTAGTTGGCTCTAAACTATTTAACCACCGCAACTAAAGTTGTTGCCAACTTCTATTACAAAGTTGACACAACATGATAATGAAATGCCTACAATTGAATGCAGTGCCTTTTTTCTACGTGGTACGAATCCTGTTTGGTCTGATGCCTTCAGAAATCCACTGTATGCATGGAACACTATGAGAGAACTAGCAACAAACAAGCAAATAAACATCTTATCTCAATATATTCATACTTTATCCATATCAATTTAATATTAATAACCAACAGTTGAAAAAGCGTGGTCGCCGCGTTTGTCGCCTTCAAAAATGCTGAAAACAAACACATGCCGCGTAAAACTGACCGAACCACAAGATGGCCCTGCACATCCAGGCAAGCTTGCAGTTTCCTCCACGACATGTAAGTTTCAGCAACAAAAAGATATGTCAAATCAATTGAGATACGGTAGATGGCCCAATCTCAGAAGATCTTGGTCAAATCCTTCTGATCTACCAAGGAATCCGGGGTGAAACCGGGGTGTGAACTTCACACAAGACGCGTCGTTGCTTTAAAAAAAACAAACAAGGACACAACAGGTGTTGGTTGAAGCAGCCTTTCCAAGCATATGCTGGTCAAATTGCATCCTTTCCAAAATAGAGTTATACTGTTACTATACACAAATGTCTAGCACTTTTTAGCTGTGAACATATCAAATCTATGAAAACTACCACGGGGTAGCAAGAGATGAAAGACATATCTAAAAATTGGAACATCTGTCACAGAAGCAACATATAGCTTGATGTCTTGTGCCGTTAGAGATCTGATTGACAAGATACCCTGGTGGCTCCCACTGTCCAGTTCTTCGCGAACAAAGGCGAGCCACACAACTTTTCGAAGACGGCAACTTTGGGGAATCGAGACATGGCTACCGTACACATGAACTATAGGCAAACTGAGGTCCCTGGCTAAAGGTTTGTGGATAACATCCAAAAAAAAAACAAATTCCCCACTAAACTCAAAAGGTTTGTTTGGTCCTGTTTGGGACAATATTTTTTTCAAAAATGGGCTATATGTATACATCAGTAATTTTGAAGGGTCCTGTAGCCGCCCAATTGCAAATATTGAAACATACTGTACTGGGATGTCCATGATACTTAGTAAGTGGATCATAACCCGTGTATAAGTAGGTTGTAAGTCCCCTAAATGGGTTATAAACCAACTTACTAGCGATCGTTACGATCACTTCCATGGACACCCAAGTAAAGTTGGATCATCTCCCGAAAAGATCCAAATCCAGAAGCGATTTGAACGGAACAGATTTCATGAAGGCTGGGACCCAAAGGGCTGGGACCTACATTGAAAATTCCCTCTATTTCTATCCAGATGCTCCGTGAATGGTATATTTACCTATACATTTGCCATCAAACTTAAGCCAAATGTAGGTAAATATGTCATACATGGTATGGGTTTATCAAATTTCATGATTTCCCCCAAGTAAGGTGTTAAAAACACATGACGAACACATAATATCCTTGAAACCCTAGGGTTTTATTGTGGGTTTTTCAGGGACTAAATTTAAACCTGCTGGGAGCAGCAGAAAAAAATCTCGCACTCAGGGGCCACCTATTGCCACCTTTTGGACAAAAAGTGCCAACTTGACTTTAAGATCCTTCTTTGTTGTAAGAAAGAAATCCCCACCAGAAAATAAGAGCACCAACTGATGTCATTTTCTTTCCAAGATATTTTTGTTTGAAATCCCCTTAGCTGCCATACTGCTTGTGAGCAGACTGTGATGTATCCGGCCATTCGCACCATCCGATCCACCCGCACAGGTACGGGTCAAATTCAGGCGGAGCAACTTGATAGACTCATTCGGCTACCGCGATGAACTTTTGATTCGATATTATAATTCTCATTCCCTTCGCGACCTAAAAAAGTTGGGGATCCAACCCCAAAAAAACCCATCGGATTTGCGGCGGGTACAGTATCATGTATATCTGGCCAAATGGAATAATAATGAATCATTTTTCATCAACCTGGATTTCAGCATGAAATAGCCGAGATTTCCTTGACTATTCGCTACCCTGTGATTTTGGGGCCAAATGTCAGAGCTAATCTTGGATTTGCTTAAGATATCTTAAGATGCTTGGAAAAAACAAACAACCCTCGCAAATTAGTCGTTTTCTAGATGGAGATTAGGGCCTGTGAAATGAGACAATTTTTCGAGACAAACCCACTTGAATTCATATCTTTGACAGAAGTTTTGGGGGGAGAGTAAGGTGTTCAAGTTTCCCTTTGCTAAGGCAAGTCATCTTAGTTACATATGATATATACCCTTGGACCCCCAACAAACAATGGAAACATGAAGGTTTTACAACCCCAAACATATTGGTTATAACCAACCCCTAAAAATGAAGGTGTTACGTGGGTCGTGGGTTCCCATGGTATCGTATATATATATATAAATATGGGTGTATCCTTAAATGGTGGTACCACCAAATCATCCACTTTAGTAGGGTTTTCCATTATAAACTATCCATTTTGGGGTACCACTATTTTAGGAACCCCCCATATATACATGCACTTTTATCCTCATGTGTTCCTCATCGACCGGTAGACTTCGCTGCTGAGTTCATCTGGAAGAAGAACTTTAAATCGTTTCCGGCATCTGTTCTTGCCGATCAACGTTCTCGGCCAGCTAACTTACTAAGTGCCCCACGCAACGATGCCGCTGATCTGACGGTGAAAAATCAAACATATACATACAGATAACAAATATGTGTAACATGCCAGTGCCATCGGATCCTATGGCATTGTGAGGTAATCTAGCTCCATAGTGAGGTATAGTCTTATGTAACCCCAGCGAAAAAAAAAACCAACCAGGGTGAACCGATCAACAAGGTGATTCATCTATCCACCCACCCTATCACCTTGGTAAATCTTATGCAAAGGTCACCATAGGATCTCCTTCCTGCTGTTCTTGGAGGATCATCCCATTTAGTAAGTGGTTAGTAACCCCTATTTATACGCCATACAAAGGCAATTTGGAAGGGGTGTTTGACCCCATTTATCGGACTTACTAACCATGGTTATTAACCACTTACTAAATGGGATGATCCTCCAAGTTGGGGCCATCCCCGTTGGCCCCACTATCATCTCCTGACGTTTGACCACTGACCACACTCGGAAAAACCAACCCAACCCCTTGGAACAACTGCTCCTTGTAGAACAAACCTAAAAAGGACTCGCAACTCCTTGCAACAAAAAACCTTCTACAGCACTTGCGCTCTTATATTTTGATGCCCAAATCAGCGGCAAACTTGAAGCATTGTTTTTGTTGAGCAATTGTGAACCACGGTCGAGTGCGACAACAAAAAACACCTCTGAAACCATGTGCTGGGCCAATAAATCATGGCTTAAGAGATGTGTCTTATAAAACAGCTGGTGAAGGGTGATCTACGGTTGACCCTTATGTTAAGAAACCTTATTAGATAAGAAACTAGAGTCTCGAGCAGGGGCTAAGTAAATTACTGAGACTCTGGCCCGGGAAAACGAACTTGGTTATGAGTATGGAAATTAAGGCTTTGAATGTGGATTGTTGGGTCCCTTGAAAGCACGACAAGACCCAAGACCAAAAAAAACATCTGCGCGATGGTGGATTCGAGCCTGTACATATATTTATAAGCCTGGGTTGAAAGCCGAAGCCCAACACCTCATCCAGGAAGCGATGGGACCCCTACTGTAGGAGGGCGGGGGTTGCAAATATGGACAAAGAATGTGGCAGGCAAGGCCCGCCAAGGAAATTCCTACCGCGCCGTAATAGGATTTTGCCGCCCGGCTTCTTTTCTGTGGCGAAGGATGGCTTGTAGGGCGTGAGCAGGGCACGGGNTTTAGACATGTGCTTTGAGAGTCTGCCTGGAAAAATTTCTTAAAGGTACTCTGCCCGGCAAGAAATTTGCGAGAGTCTGGCAGCTTTGGGAAAGTTTCTTATTATAAGGTTTGACCGTACTATAATCACTTTGCACATCTGGCCAACAACTATGGACCAGTGAAGTCTCTGCATTTTCGGGAACAGTACCCTGGAAGTCCAGCCAACCAAACAAAGAATGGTAATTGAGATGATCCAAAAGTAAAGGATTCCCTACTACTAAGGGGCAAGCCGTTTGGTCGACTTGGGTCACTTCCTGGGAAGTCCATGATCCAGCTTCCCCCCCAATTTTCAGATGACTCGATGGACCAGGTCCACTTGGAAGAGGTGATTTTTTGATATGTTTTGTCCATTACAAATCATTTTTTCTTCCAGAAAAAGGTGGGTTTGGGATCTTTCTTTTAGAAGGCAAATATAGGGTCTATCTATCAAGACTCAGCCTACTGTGCGGGGATTTTCGGGTGGGGGGGGTTGTGGGTGCATTTAATTTTGGGTTTGGGATATGAAAAACAACACCCAATGACTAGTCATCTGATGATGTTCCATGTAGAGTCATATCCTGCCAACAGTGGTTGATTCTATGCTATCAACAAGCCTACCTGAAAGACGGAACCAATAAAATCCATCAAAATCCATTGGAGTCTAAAACTTGTTTTTTCAATAATTACATCTTCATTTTCAGCTGTTTTTGTCAGGATCGTGTTGTCAAATGTTTAACCCCCTTTCCCCCGAAGTGTAACCCCTGAAAAGATTACAACGGGCCAAAAAGAGGGAAGGATCGATCCGTCTTCCAGTCTCATCAGTTTCGTTTGCTCTTAAACTTGAGTCCAAGAAATCTCCAACAGGACCCACCGAACGGACCCCTAAACCTAAGTATCCAATAGCTCGATTGCAACTTACTTAGGGGTCCGTTGGTAGGGTCCCATTCAATTTTCTATTGATTGAGGGCTGTTTGCACTTTTTCTCCAAAGCGTTAGTGATACCTGAAAAAAAATATGGGGGGCTGGAAGTTTTAAAACACGAAGCCATCAGGATCCTCTGATGGTTCGATCCCTATACCCATAGGATATCCCCCTGTATGGTATATATTTACCTACATTTCTGGCGGATCTTTATTTAGGGAAATGGCCTGGTAAATATAGCAGTCCCATGGATGCTATGGAATATGGTTCATTATGTTGGTTGCTCCAGGTTGCGGTAGGACTTTGATAACCCCAAACACCGTCCGGAGGGTGTCATGAAACCGAACCATGCGGCCAGTGTTCTAATGGCCAAAACCAAAGACCTTATACAGCGCTGGGATGTCATGTTGGAACTTCGAGCATTCTTGGGATCACAAGGGTACGAGCCCTGATATACGTACATATATAAGCCCGGATATACCTGATTTATACATATATATATATATTATATATATATAAGTGGATTAGCAAGCATCTTACCCTAACATTCTAGTACATAACCCATCTGGGTTTGTGTTTTGGTGCGATATTTTTTGGCTCCTGAAGTATCTACATGAAATTGAAGCCTTTTAGCATGAAAGCGCCCGACCAGGTTTGCCCAAAAGGCCCCAAAAAAGGCCTGCAGCACGCATGCCGCATATGGGAAAACGTGCTTCCACCCAAACCACCGAGCCCAGACGTACAATGGCAAGGCTGCGTGGTTCTTTGTGAAGATCATCTTTTTTTTTTTGGAGTGAAAGGTGTAAGACTCGCCTTAGGTCACGCAGGTAATTGTTGGTGACATCTATATACCCCAAAGGAAATTTTCCACGCACATCATATTCAAAGGAAGGCATTTTCATGTTTGGCAATTTCAAAGCTCAAAAGGCGCCAACAAAAACAACATACTCTGTCCTTCTAAGAGAACCCCAACATACCCCTGGAGCGTACCCCAGGCCTCCCCAAACCCCCAAAATGAAAGGAATTCCTTCCTAAACTGTTGGTTCTGGGTCTGGGGTATGTTCCAGGGTATGTTGGCAAATTCTTGGAGTCCATCTTCTGAAAAAGCGCGCGTGTCGTGTATGATCAATTCATGTCAGCAATTGCTCAATGATGGATCGAAATCATGAGAACTGTCCTTTTGATTTGCTTCCCTGATTCCCATTTGAACAACGAGGAGAGCCCCTTTTTTCCACTACCTCAAGTGGACATCTTGGACATCCTACTACCGGAAAAGTGAGGTGAACGGTGGTTTACCATGTTTTACCACCAAAAATCATCATACCAAACTCTTTCAACCGCTGTTGTTTTCATCTCAACAAAAACAGAACCAAATCCCGAGATAGCAGCACTGACTCGACATATATTTCGACTGATTTGCAAATGACTGGAAATTCAAAGGTTTGGAGTTGCCATCTTGGGGAGGATTCACCTGATCTTAAAGCACCGGTTTTTACATAGTAGGTCAGAATTCTCTTTTGGTACCGTGCACATTCCTGTTGAATATGAAACGACCTATCGAGCCCTGCACCTTTATTTTTATTTTTGGGTTGCTTATAGTCGTGAATTCGTGAGGAGCAACAACACGCAACAAAGTCACGCTCCTCACATCGAGGCTTCTACATTGAAGGAGTAGGTAGGCGGTAGGGCAAGGATGTTAGACAGATCCAAACCCACTCCATCAACGTATTTGGTCAGAGCTGTGCCATGCAATCAATCTCTGCATCGATGCATCGATTCACTCGTTGATCCCATGTGTATGTGGGAAATTATCCAATTGTTTAACAAACATAGTGGTTTCAAACTCCACTTGTTTTCTGATGAATCTAATGTCAAACACATTCAAACACCAACAGTTGTCATGCTTGGGGCCCCAAGTGCCAAACAAATCAAACAACAACACCATGATGATACCTTGCAAGGTTGCAACTTGCTCATAGCTAGAGCTGTTTTTTCGTTGGTTCATTGCTGTTGTTGTTACGTAGCTGGTGCTGTGATTTTGTTGATCTTGTTCTTGTTCTTGTTCTTGACACATATGCAAAAGATATGTGTTCTTGTTGTCGTTGTCGTTGTTGTTGTCGTCGTTGTTGTTGTTGTTGTTGTCGTTTCAACCGTGGCACAAGTTCCGGTTTATTCGAAGATTTCGCTATACACAAAGAGAGGCCAGGTGAGGCTTTGGGTTGGAATTCCAGGTCAAGTTTATGATATCTCCAACTTACGTTGTTGAAAGCCGTTCCCGAAACGCTGTACTGATTGAAAGTTGGCCGATTCTTTTTAAGAAACCATGAGAACTAAATCTCTATATATCTGTGATATAATATGATATCATATATACTATGCCATAACATAAGATGGGAAAAACAAATAGCACATAAAAAGTTCAATGCCACATGATATTATGCATATATACTGTATATATTAAAATACTGTACATATACAAATGTATATAGACTGGTTACTGGTTGCTTACGTTTATGTCACGTTTCCCCCAGGTCACGGGTGCGAAATCTACCAATCCCTTTTTGGCAAACAGTAAAACAAAATCCAACCAGAAATCAACCAACCCATTCCCATAGGATCCATGTATGGTATATTTTGCTACATTTACCATAAACATCAACCAAATGTAGGTACATATATACCATACATGGATTCTATGGGAATGGCAATTCATGTTCCGTGGTTTCTTGTGATCTTTAGCCGTGCGGTTCGTCACTGTGTAGCAGTTCGGCGTCGTATTTTTCTTCTCTCCTGGACTTCAATCCCTCACAGTTCGAGCACAAGGACATTCCGCAGTGAATGTTGTCCAACCAGGAGATGTCGAAACGAAAAAGAATCAATCGAAATTCAACCAACATGTTTTTTGGGGAATCTTAGGATGTCTGAGGTCATTGCATTGTGGTTTTGAACCGTTTCTTTTTCAAAACTCAAACAAATAGATTTTAAACTGAGCAATGAACAGCATGAAATATATACTGTATTTACATAATATACCAAATAACCCGGCAGCACACGGGAGAACAACAATGGATGGTATTCATGTCGGGTTTACTTTATCAGACTGTATGCTGAATCTCAACAAGTCACCTGTTCAGTGAACTGGCAATTGCGGCACCCGTGTTGAAACAATCTGAAAAAAGGACATTCAAGTACAGTAATTGAAAAATAGATGGCACAGTCCCTACACATTGGTTTATAAGGACCCTTTACTAACCTGCCTTTTGGTATCTGTGCCATCTTTTTTGACCTTAAGGTAATTTTTGAGTGTTACATTCCAATTGCAAATGCTTCGCTGCTAGGGCCATGTTCATGCCGCCAACATCGGTACACTTCTTGAATGGAAGCTGGAAGAAAAGGGAGGAATTCATGCAGTTGGAATTGTCTGGCCCTAAGTATCCTGACCCATCAATAGCCTGGCTATTTTGAGGACGCTACCCCTGCTTAATGCAGGTTCATTCACCCTTCCATTGGTTCGGGTCCTTAGGGATCCTTAGGGTGCCCAAGAAATCAAACACATCGCCATATTCCTTGGCTCAGCTACATTAAATTTAGAGAAACTTCGGCTCCAACGATGCGAGATTTGTGTCCCCTCCAACTCTTGAAAAATGATTCGAGACCATTACTGATTTTTTAATGACAATGACACTCCTGGCGGGCAACTGCTTGAGATGCCTCTGACTGTATGCAGGAACTGTCAAAACGACAAAAAATCAAAGCCTTAACCATTCCGCAAGCCTGCAGCAAACGGGCTTTTTCACATGAGTCCGTGGAAAACATAAGAAGCATCCAATGGTGAGGCTATGCATTGGTAAACTAACATAGCTGGCTGGAAAATCCTCTTTAAGTGGTCTTTACTAGGAAAGATGAGGATTTCATATGGCTACGTTAGTTTACCAAAGGGTATATAAATCTGACTGACAGCTCCCGCTACGGATATTGATATACTGATATATACTGCACAATAGTGAAATCTATAAATGACAGCAACAAATGACCTTTGACAGGCCTCGCTTCCAGGGGTCTATCTTCAGGTGAATAATTTTGGCTGTGAAAACTTTGTGATATTTATGGATCTTGGTCAGTTCGAACATCTTACCACTCCTTACGTTCATTTCAACTGGCTGGTTGTGTTGATCCAAAACACTTGGAGCCTATCGTTTGCCCCTGCCCGGGCAAAGTGCGCTACCATGTAGCCCTTCCACTCTTCTCCAGGAAAATAAAACATTGTACACAAAACACAAAAACAATCAAACAGAACATCAGTGGATATATACATGTATTACATTGAGTACTTCAATCAATAAATATTCATAAATAACAATCGTCATGATAGACAAACAACCAAACATAAACAAGCAAGTATGGTGACTAGTATATACTGTTATATACTAGTATACTATACATTGTAAAAAAAAACAACACTCTCTCTCTCTCTCTACATGAAGCCATTGATATTAATATAATGTCTTTTAGGTGACTTCAATCAAGAAAGAAATCTCCAAATTAAGGACATTCAAATTCCCCTGCAAAATTTCCAACGACGGATCCGATCAGGTTTTTCACCTTACGAACAAAACAACGATCGCAGCGCTCTGGAGTTTGAAAAAATGACAACCTTGAAAATGTTGTGCGTTTTTTTCTAGGCACCCAGGGTCTTGGGTTAAGGTCTAAAAAAGAATCTGTTGAGCTTTTGGTTGGGTGGAAGAGTCCGCGTGATCTTGAATAAACACACACACACACACACACCACATGAGCAGCTCAAAACTCACAAGCGACATTCAATGAAATACTGGTTCGTTCCTGTGGATCTATAACCTAACTGGGTAGAAACCCTATACCCGTATGATCCCCTAAATAATCCCTATGACCCTATTATAATCAATATAATCCCCTTTACCCAACCTAACCCCGGGTGAAATGATCGCTCACCTCCAGGTGACTGCTTTTCAAAGGGATTGACTTTGATGGGATCTTTTTTTAGACCATCCATCTCCAACTTAATACGACTGAATGTCTGTATTTTTACTTACTCAGCCAAAGGAACACAAAAATAATAACTATATTTTTCTTACCAAATATGTATACAATTATTAGTTCACAAAAGTTTAAAGGTTACCTTGCCATTGGCTGAGTCAGTTTTTGGTGACTAGTTACTATAGATTTGATTGATCCGTGAGGTGGGTTGCTGCCCGGGAGGCTGATCAATGGCTCCCATGTCTCCATTAAAAAACAGGCCTTTTTTGTGCCTTCCCTTAGGAATCTAGAAGCTACGATTTTTTTTTTCGAGAAAAACAAAAATCATGAAAGTTGACTCGAATCAACTCTCTTCATCTTTCTTCTACATGTTCACTTTTAAACTCCCAAAAAACTGAGAAAAAAAGAAAGCGAATGTCTTACCACAAGGTTGGCCCCGCACTAATTATAAATGGAGTTATGGGGCCCCCATGACAGTAGGGTTTTTTCACCCCAGGCAAACCCACTTACTTATATGGCCAGTTATTTTCGCGGCTAACCAGTCACTCCATGACTCCAACGATCGGCGGTTTGGAGCACCTTGTCAGGTTGGCTAAGACTAACCATGGCAATACTTAGGTCCCCTGTTAAAAGTTACCCTCCAGGGGATTAACATATCCCACCTTGGGAAAAGGAAAATCATCTTCAAAATGCCATTTTTGTGGGATATGTTAGTTTCCTGGAGGGTAAACTTTTATTGGATTACATTCTCTGCTGTCAAGTCACGTTGTGACAGGTGAGTTCAGGGCAACAGTTCGTGTCCCCGAACCAGGAACAAAGATAAAATGAGGTGAACATGTTGGGGTTGCATCAAATTAGGGGTTACATGTAAAATCCCACTAAAATCAAAGGGGCGTCTTGGGGAATAAGGCGATCACCTAAGACGTGCCAAGTCAAAGTAATGTAAAATACAACTCCCTAAGACTAACAGCAAAAGCCTCTGAAAAGTATCGCCATCCAAACCTACATTCCTTTCCGAATCCACCAAGCTTTTGAGGCCTGGAGTCTGGGAGTCTGTTCACCAGCCGCGGCTACCTGACACCCGTAAAGTTGTGTTTTTTGGGTCGTTTGAAGGGATGGAACTTCTCATTACACCCTCGAAATCTAACACAGATCCCAAAAAACTATGGTGTGGAAGATATATCTCCTTTCCAACATGGCTATTTTTGGTATCTCGGGAATGTAGCCCATCATGGGAATCCAAGGGCACCCCCCCCCCCCAATGCCACGCTTTTTCCAGGAAAAAGCCCGCCTTATTAGGAGATTATTAAGGGACAATGATGAGAAACACAACCTTAATAAGGCCTTATTTTTTGGGGGGTTGGCTTTTTCCTGCCTTTACAAGAAACACATGAAAAACAAGACACTATATTATGTATCTATCTAAAAAAACATACCAAAACATTATTATAGATGCCTGAATATTCCAGCAACTACCAACGTCTTAGGCCCTCAGCGACTAAACGCAAACCTTTTTCACGATCTAGAGAGTGACTTTGCAAAGAGCAATCCCAAACTAACAGCAAAGGCATCTAAAAATTGGTCTATATTCACCAACACTTTCAGGTACCTAAAATGGAGGTACTGAACATTGTAAGGCCATTTTGGGGATGGGTTTTCCCTTACACAAGCCTTACATACAGCTTGTTTGGGTGAGTACCTCCTTTTAGGTACCTGAAATGTTTGGTGATATATTGCCTATTACCCATACCATCCATGTATGACATATCTACATATATATTTACCTACATTTGGTTGATTTTGATGGCAAATGTAGGTAAATATACCATACATGGATCCTATGGGTATTAGGAAATGAAATGAAATGAATCATCTTCCAAGCATCCATTTTCAGGGTATTTTGCGGCAAGCGGCATTAGTTTTAGGAATTTTAGGACATATTTCCCTTCTAAACATGTCCAGTTGTATCTAAGTTATGATTAAATGCTTACTATACTGTCCAATTTTCTGCATTTTTGTTCTTCATTCTCACCCCCCATTTTCTTTACATCTTATATATCAACTACCACACTCCCCCAGCCAAAAAAACCAACGAGAACCATCCCACCATCATCAGCACCAAGTTCACCACCAACCTGTGTGCTCCTCGCGCGCACGCCTCTTCAGCTTTGGAGCCTCAAGGTTCGGGATTGTAAAAATCATGGCGGGCGGTTGTTGGTTCCGAAATCCTGCGGGGGTGAGTTTTGTGGAAAACATACCCGGGACCCCAAAACTACCCTCCAGGGAATTAACATATCCCACTAACATTTTCGCACCTGAAAATGGAGGGTTGGAATTTTGATCGTTTCCTTTTGGGGCGTTTAGGCCTATTTTTCAGGCTCTATGTTCGTTTTTGGGAGGGTATCCCAGCTTTTGTAGGGATTTTTGATCGAATATAAGTGCTTACATTACAGCACGGATTTCTGAAGTATCAACAGGTAAGATTCCTTCAGGAAATTGGCGATCAAAGTAAAATCAATAGCAAACAAGCACCTCCATAGACTCGATAGGAATGAATTGAACATGCTCATCTAGTTGGTGGCTGAGCACTTGTTCGCTTTACATAGATCTGCTAGGAAGATCCTTGACAAACAGTAAGAAGTTAACACTTCAAAATGATGATGGTCGGAACATCATAGAATGCAATGGGTAGCCTCGTGGATCATCCCGCCATCCGGTGGGTCTCAATGATATAAGCCGACAACCCCAGCTTACATAAAAGAACAACAACAACAACAACAACAACAACAACAACAACAACAACATTCGATGGCATTCATGGTCATTTGGTATGATCCCGCAAATTACATGTGAACCCCCCCCCATCCCCAACACACAACAACACATTATTTTGGGGCTGACTCGTAGAAAATGGCAGCGATGTTACAGCTAAGTGCCACATGTTGAAGGAGCAGTGAAGCCATGTCGTCAAGATCAGAGACTCCTGTTGCTGAATTCCATCTTTCCACATGAATTTGAAACACACCTGTACAAACGCTTCCATTTTGGTATCCGTAATGGCAAACTTCAAATGTTGAAGGAGAAACATCATACAAACATTTACAAACTATCCATTTTGTGAGTTTTCGAGTAGTTTTGCTTATATTTAGCCAAGTCTTTTATTCATGTAGTATCATGTAGTCATATTTACCTTCAGCAATCCAAGTGTCTGGAGCAGGATGGTCAGGCATTGGAAATGGCACGGCCTTCGAACCGTGCAGTGTGCCGATGTGTCCGATGATGACCAGAAGTATGCTCCATTTGTCTTTTGTCAAAGGCTAGATTTTGTGCTAAAACCTCGTTGGCCCATGTTTTTTTATTGAAATCACTTAGAAAATGGGATATATATATATGGATATATGATTGTCATTTACACAATTTCTTTAAAAGCTCCTGGGTGAATTTTTAGCAGTTGATTCTAATCAGTTCCAACAAGACCTCACTAAAACTATTAGCAAAAGCCTCCGAAAAATGCTGCTTGGGAGACGAATTTCCGTGGTCTCCGGTCTCTGGCCCAGCTTCTTTAAGATGTTTTAAGTTTTAAGGGCATTATTGGTTTTAAGGAATTAGTTAAAGCAGTTTCTCCACTCTTAGTCAGAAACCAAAAACGCGGAGTCTTCTCCACGCAATGCCAGGATTTTTTTGGTGTGGAGAAACAACCCTAGAATCCAGGTGCTTTCTTTTTTCCCCTTGGAAAACTCCCCCCCAAAAAAAGCAGCGGTGGCTGGTCGAAAAAATGCTTTAACTCAGAATCCTGGTTTGTGTGAGGATTGGATTCTGATCAAACATCAAGGTTTAGTTTAGTTCGTAGAATCATGTTGAACATAATCTTAAATTCAAAATGCCACATTCATATAGTTAGCTTGTGAAGATCTACAAGTGTCCCGAAAAATATGACCCAAATGCAAGTCACACAGAAACAAAGTGGAATTGCAAATCTGGGCAATGTACTGAATTGGTAGGATGTGTCACATTTTGCAATTTGTTAGGAGTCACGTTTCAATTTCACATGTTAGGTCACATAATTCAACCTGAATTCCTAGGTCTTGCATGGTACCTGGCAAATAACCAACATGTTGTTGTTTCATGTTGCTCCAAACCCAGCATCTTCCAGTTGAGGGTGCAATAGTTTTTTCGAATAGATAAAAAGTTTGTACTAATTACTAAGTGGGCCCCAACTAGTTATAAGCAGTTCCACTTACAGGCATGTCACTCCATTCATAACCGTAAAAGGGACCCCAAACCTTAGCAGTTTCTCAAACTAAATTGATAGAGGGTGAATTAGGATGATCATCCTATCATCACCTGCTCCCCAAAAAAGTACCCCCTATCTGAATTGTCTTCCGTTTCCCCTTTCCTTTTCAAATGCACCTCACCATTATCATCCAACAGTAATGGCATCCAATCAGGATGATTCACCAACTCATTCATCACAGGACCTCGCACCAAAAAACCACGATTTTTTTTTCTCGAGCAAAAAAAAAGGCGATCCCTGAAAATTCTGCCTGTGACCATTTTGCTATGGCTAAGTGACACCCAATTAGGGTATCAAAAGGTCACTTTGAATCACCTGGAAAGGGTTTTTTGCTTCGAGGTTTTCTGGCTGGTGCGAACCACACCTCCGATTATTGCTCATTTAAGCTCGTTTATGAAAGAAAATGGAGCCTCATCTGGTTGGTGGTTTCAACCCATCTGAAAAATATTCGTCAAGTTGGATCATTTCCCCCAGGTAAGGGTGAAAATAAAAAATGTTTGAAACCACCACCCAGTTTTTGTTATTCAAGCTCATCAATATAGCACTGGTGCCACTCTTCCGGAAGGATCCCATTGGGACTGGCATATATTTACGTATCCGTGCATTTGCCATAAAAATCATCATCCACCTGGACACCGGGGGAAGAACCAGAGATATTGCAAGTCATGGGTGAATTTTTTGACCTGACACCGTCTTTCTTTTGGTTAAAATCAACCAAGGATGCAACCCCGGAAAAAAAGGGGGGGATGGACTATGGATTCTCGAATCCTCTTCACTACTGTTGATGGAAGAAATCCTGCACCACCTGGGATGTATAAACCCTGTAAATGATGGGATAAACTACCTATCAACAGGTTAGCCGGATTTCTTCCTTCAACAGTAGTACCATTATTACAGTAGTTTTCTAACAGCTCGGGCTGGATGGTGGGACTATGTCAGTGCTGTCCCAGAAAACTTCTGTTGAATTGATCGCAGCCATCTGAATGTGGTCATGTATACCATGTTTGTATCTGTTTAGCACAGGTTGCACAGGTTCAACCTACAAAACAGCACAGGGTTGCTCAGGTTCAATGTGGTCTCAGTTTCCAACTTCATTATCTTCACCTAAAAAGCCACGAATACCCATCATGCCCGCCCCGGAGGGTGCCACCTGTTCGCAAGCGACGCACATTCTCCTGGATTTTTGGCGGAAGCTGGTCTAGGTATCGCCCAGGAACCATGGGAACCCAAAACCAAAACCAACAACAACAACAACAACAACAACAACAACAACAACAACCTTAACAACAACAACAACAACAACAACAACAACAACAACAACAACAACAATAACAACAACAACAACAACAACAACAACAACAACAACAACAACAACAACAACAACAACAACAACAACAACAACAACAACATCGGGCATTAAAAATTGAACCTGTTTGAGGTCGCTTCATGACATGCGTAGTGTCATCTGTTTTTTTTGGACCCCAACGATATCATATCATATTATATCTACAGGAGGTGGTTTCACTAAGAAAACGAATCGGAACATTTCCCCAAAAAGCACCTTTGAAACAAACACCTTAGATTCTTAGACATGATATCTTATCAAGATAATATATGGCAACTTGATAACTTTTGAGAAAACCATACTGACCCTGAGTTATTTTTCCTTTACAAAGAAATACATCTATCTTTCCTAGGTCCTAGTTGGTGTTTGAACCAACCCGATTGAAAAACATGAGTCAAAACGAGAATCCTCCCCCAATTTTCAGGGTGAAAATACAAAATGTTTAAACTACCACCAACCATGGGAACTCACATTTCCTTCGTTGTTAAAAAAACACACGTTTTCGGGGGGTGTAAAATTCCTTCATTTTTTTACATATGTTCCATACGTTTTGGAGTCTAAGGGATTCCAAGGGTAGTTTTCTTGTAACCAAAAAAAAGCCAACCCCAAAACCTGCCCAACGAAAAAAAAACACTCAGCCTCCAATCCCTGCACGCGAGCGGGCGTCACACCGGCAATCTTCTTGGAGTTGAGTCTGGGGGGTCGTGGGTCGTGGACCGTGGACGTCGGTGTGTGGCGGGTTGAAACGGTGGATCCCTAGGTATACCAAGCGTACAAGGTTGGGCCCCGAGCTGGAGAGACATGGGGGTAACTGGCCAAAAATAAAGGGGTAACTGGAGGTTTATAACTGGATTTTGTTAAGGATACCCCCGATACCCTGAAGTCCTAACAGTTTTCGCCCCTGAAAATTAGGGGGCTCCCTGGAAGTTTGGAGATTCCTATTATTATTATTATTGTTATTATTGGAAGAGACGATGTTAGTTTTGGGAAGTTGTAACATTTTTGCCAAGCCTTTCTGCTTCCTTTTTAAAGGAACGCCTATTTTCAGGGGGCGTTGGCTGTGAGTTTTGGGGAGTGTTTGTTGGCAAGTTGGATGTCCAAAAGAAATTCCAGATATGGATGTTTCAGAAGGACTTTAACATATTTTTACCCCAGGACCCACGAGTTTAACATAGCTCCTGAACAGTTTTTCTTCCCAATAGGAAAGTTGAAAGTAGTCTTCCATTCCCACCGATTTTCAGGGGCGAGCTGTTAAACTTCGGGGGTGTACTAGGAAAAATCCTAGAAAACTTACAAAACTTCTTAATCTATCTTGAACATTGAAAACAAATGTTCATCGAGTTGAACCCTTTGATACTATATAATGCACAGGAGGGTTTGGAGATTGTACGGAAAATCTTTTGGATTTTGATTTCGGCCACTGTACGGTGAGGTCGTCAGTCATGTTGGTCTAGTAGATTTTCACTGGACTCGTGGCTCTAGTGGAAGGTCCCGAAAAAGGGTTTTTTGCGGGGATGGAAGCATGGGAGCTTGCCAAACTTAGTTGGTTGTTTCGACCCATCTGAAATAAAAAACATCCTTGTGGAGGACAGAAATGGATATCAGCATCCCAAGAGCTTAAGAGGTAATCAAACCTCCCAGAGGAAAAAACTATTCTCTGTGATGCTCCGCGTATAGTTGATATTTGCTCACTGACCATATGACCACGACAAAATAAGAGACATATTCCATACATGGAGCATATTGACCATTTGTGTACCGTATACTTATCATGACTCGTTTTTGAATCTAAAATGTTGGATCTGCGGAAAATGTATAGATATTGCATACATTCATGGTGCGGATTTGAGATTGCATGTGTTTGGAGTGTTCTGGGTGGATGATAAAGTCCAAAGGTCACCGACGTAATTAGTAATCATAGTTGAAATATTCATACCTACATTTGCAATAGATTTCATACATTGGGCGCCCTGTTTGATCTATTGACCTTGATATATTCATATTACTGGTTGGTAGTTTCAACCCACCTGAAAAATATTAGTCAAATTTGATCATTTCCCCCCCAAATGGGGGTGAAAATAAAAAATTCAAAAATATTTGAAACCACCACCCAGATATTGATGATGTTAATCCCTTAAATTCAAACATTCCTTTTAAAGCCATCAACTTGATCCGCCACCAGGAACTGGTGCACAGGGAGCCCAAGCCCAGGCAAGCACTTACGAACATCGACTCCATCATACCTGCCCACTGGACATATGTGACATGCCACCAAACTGGGCATTTTGGGACTGGGACTGAATTTTGTTTCATCTCAAATAATGTTTGTCATACAATCATATCCCAATGACGCATCCATGGGATTGGTAGGTTTTGCCTACATTGGCCATAAACAACAAGCAAATGTAGGTAACTATACCATACATGAATGGTATGGGTATGTGTCCTTTTTTTTCGGGTGGGGGGGGTGACGAAATCGTGTTCCCTATTCGTACCCATTTGGGATCCCATGGGAATGACTGTGGCTAAGACACGGCAATCTGCCTGCGACAAAGCGATGGTGTTGCCTTTAAGCACTTGTTGTTGCTCTGCGGCGGGAACCTGACGTAATGGTTCAGGGACCTCCTTCACAACTACCGCACGTGCCAGTGCTAAAAGTAGCAAGGTAGCGTCGGACAATGGATTTCCAGATCCATCATGAAAAACGCAAGGTTCTCTGAGCATCAGATTATCCTTCGCCAAAGCCATACGAGGCATTTGGGGATGATTGCTGCAAAGATCCAACGCGCATGCCCAACAAGCCGTTACTTTGGGGGCCTTTCCCTCAGCATCGAATTTGACACAGTTATCCCCGGTGAGAATCTCTGACATACCTTTCGTGTCCAACAACCAGCGGCTGTCTTCTTAGAAGGGGTGCTTCACACTAGTGCCAAGAAGCTCATGCTTTGGAATCTTAGGCCACCGCTGACTATAGGTATCTGCATTCAAGAACTCATCAACTTTGCGCACCATATCTTTTCTTACCCAGTACCCTCTTAGTATGTCAGCATCGTTACTCTCTACATCTTCTTGGTGACCTGGCCGGATGTCTGGCACATCTTCAAGGTCCTCAGGTTTGGTAAACAAGCCAATCAGCAACAAATCTTCTTTCCAGTGCGAAAGAGCACAAATCGAACATGATAGCAACCCTCGCTCCTCACCATTGCTGGCCTTATCAATGTAAGTTGCCGTGCCAAGTTGCCGCTTCTTTGAAGTACGAAAACTATGACTAGACTGCCATGCATGATTGGATGCTGCTCGCCGGATCTCCGGTCCACTCACTGGCAAGGGCCCCTCCCTCTCCTCAAAGTAAAGACATCGTTTGCGGTATTCTCTGGAACAAATTACCCATGGATACTTGATTCCCACAATTTGAACGTAGGCAAATGGAGGTACAGAAATACCGTCGTCCCGTGGTCATCGTGTGGATGTGATACCCTCCCTAAAACTAACACTTCGCCCCTGAAAATAGGCCGGGCCTAAAAAGGAAATTTCATCTTCTAACCACCAATGTTCCGGGGGCGAAAAAGGTTAGTTTCAGGGAGGGTATTGTTTCTTTTGGAAAGGTGATTTCTTTGATGTGGGATTACAAAGTCATTCACGAGAAAGTCAAGAATCTTCACAATCTCTTTCTAGTTGGTGGTTTCAACCCCTTTGAAAAATATTAGTCAAAATGGGAATCTTCCCCAAATAGGGGTGAAAATAAACAATATTTGAAATCACCACCCAGTTTTAGTCATTCAACACCAGGAAAAAAAAAAAACGTCATATATACCCCAATTAGTGTGTTCTGCAGCTTCCTGGCAAAACTCGTCTCTTGTTGTCATTTGTAAAAATGTTTGGCATGTTGGGCGTCTCCCCTGGGCAAACTACTACACTTCTTAAACCTGAATTAAGGACAACGTCCCTTACAATCACCACTATCCGGGAGGTGACCAGCCGGCACGGAACTGGATCGCTATCATTTGCCCATCTTATTCCCTTCCAGTATCATCTTTGGGGGTCCATGGGGGTCCCATCACCTTTCACTGTGGCCAAGGGCCAAGGATGCACCCCCAAATGTCCTTTTATATTGACAGAAATTATTTTGAAATATCCAAAAAACATCCCATGTTGAGTAGAATGCATGCATGTCCTTGTCTTATTTCTAAAAAGCATACGGTGTCTAATTGGTGGCTTCAACCCATCCCAAGACTATTAGTCAAACTGGATCGTTTCCCCAATTTTCTGGCTGAAAATTAAAAACATCTGTCCAAAAACCACCACCTAAGTACCTAGCACTTGATTCATACCCTATTATATATTTTACCATATTCACATCTCAATCTTGAAAAACACCCCTTCCCCGGCCTTTAAAAAACCACCGGTCACCAAAACATCCCCCCGAGGCAAAGGCCTGGAGATAAACTCATCGCAGGATGCAGAGGTACGGAAATTCACGAAGCCGTAGCCCACGTTGCACCTGGCAACAACTTCAACAAGTGCAGGCCACCTTCGTGGTGGATGTTTATATGGTAAATGTAAGGAGGCTATATACCATATGGACCAATATATGGATGTTCAAGGCTCAAACGTTTTTGATTCAACTGTCAATAGCTGTTTCTGGTTCCCTCAATAGGTGGTAGGTGGCATATAATCCCACAAGTGGCAGTATATACCACTTATATATTTTTGTAGTCCCTTTTTGGGAATCCAGAGTAACCAAATGTACGAGTTTATTTGTAGTTCATTTCCCATGATGATCCATGGGAATGGTATGTTTACCTACATGAAATGAATGGTTGATGTTCATGGTAAATCTAAGTGTGCATATACATATATATATATATAGATACTAAATATATACCATATACATGTGCATGCGATGCTGTAGGCAATTGTTGAACTTCTTATTTACAGCAAAAAAACACATCAAAAATCCTTGAATTGAATCCAAAGGGTCATTGTAACACGTTGGGACCCAAACAAGCAGCACTACTTGTATGATGGAATTGGGAAATCCCAGCAACATTTGGATCCACTTTTTATGCATCAAAAAACTGGATCGGTCCCATTTCATGACCCCTGTTTTTTTTTCAAACAAACAAACAAACAAACAAACAAACAAACAAACAAACAAACAAACAAACAAAGAATCATACAAACAAACAAACAAAAACCTCCAAACTGTTGAGTTTTTGTTGGTTGGGATCTTCTAAGTTAATAGTTCCAGTTCCAACAAACATCAAATATCTTTTTCAACCTGCAGTTTTACTAAACAAAGCCATCAACAAAAAACCCAGAGGATTTTTTTTCGAAAAAAAAAACTCCAGCCGGTGAGACTTATTTTTGAAATCAATGGGCAAGTAGACAAAGTCGAAGCAGCCCTTGAAGTCCTGGACCCCATCCAACCCATCACAAAAAAAACACCAGCGGTTCGTTGATTGAACCACCGTGAAAAAAGCGTGAGAAGATACACCCCAGGTGATTCAAGCCGTGACCTTTTTATCCTCTAGTTGGAGGTCACTTAGCCTTTGAAAGGGTCACTTAAGGTCACAAAGAATTGCCAGGCCCCGGAAAACTGACCGGCTGGTTCACCTTAAAAAATCCACCCTACACTTGACGAAGGAAAAAAACATCCTGAAGTTAAACCACCAAGCCATGCCTTTGGGGTCAAAAAATGCTCATTTTCCGAGGTGTTTTCGGTGATCTTTTTGTGAGAAAATCCAAGGGAAGTGTTGAAGATGCGACATGTTTATATAGACGCCTTATTTTTGAAGGCTATTTTCGTAAGCTCAAACCATACAGATGAAAAACACCAATCCTCAGGAGGTACCGGTCCTGGATGTCTAGGAATGTCACGTCGTGTCACATCGTGTCAAAACTTCACCCAGCGAAATATATGGATGTTTCCGAAAATGGTGAGTTTTCCTCCCAATTCATCCATTTCAATAGGGTTTTCCATTATAAACCATCCATTTTGGGGTACCTCTATTTTTGGATTTCCACCCATATACTTCTCTTACATCTCAGCAACTCCAACCAAAAAAACAAAGCAAAGGATGGACAACAAACAATGGCACCCCTGAAGGAAGTCAGAGAATCAACACAAATGAAAGATTTTGTTGAAAGTCTATGTCCCATGTGAAAAAAATCAAATTTATGACAACAAGCTGTGAAACGGTTTCAGTTCACATTCTTATCTATTTTGTTGTTTGGATGCAATCGATATTTCAGCTTTTGCAAAAAAAATATGATGCTTTTCGGTCGTCACCGTATAGCAAGTGGAAATGCTGCACTGAAGGCCTCAACTTGAATGGCTTGCAAACCTCTAAAATTTCAGCATTGATATGGGTGTTTCCTTAAATGGTGGTACCCCCAAAACACCCCAAAATGATCATTTTTAGTAGGAAAACCCATGGTTGTTGGGTACCACCATTTTAGGAAACCCCCATATGTTGTGGATCGCATCTGTTAAGCCTCAATGGAAGTCTCCTGCTTGGCCTAGGTTAATTTTGAGTGGATGTGGCTTTCGCAAACATTACAGGGATGGTTTTTTGGGGGAACTCTTGATATTGAAAAGTCAATGTTGTAACTAAAGGTCCCATGTGCGAAAACCTGTGGTTTCAACCCAGCGGAATAAAAAACATTACGTTTCCTGGTTGGGAGTGCATTTAGTCTCACCAAAGTTTTTGGTGGTGCTTTCAACCAACTTGAGAAAGATGCAAACACGGTGAAAAAAACGATCTTCGTAAAATATACCCTAGTCTTCCAAATACTTTGTGAGGAAGTAGACTAAAGAACTAGGAATGAATAAAAAGAAGATAAAAACACAATCTTAAACAACATCTTCAGAAAATCACCATACAAGCACTGGGAAAACGATTGTAATATCATATATTTTGGTAATCAATGGGGCATTTCTTGCAGGATGTGGGTTCCACTTCCTATACGATCCATCTGACCTTCACCGACACATTATCTGGTACCCCCAAGACAATGCTTTTCTGGTCATCTGAAAAATATTAGTCAAAATGGGATCCTCCCCAAGTTTCGGGGTGAAAATTGAAAAAATATGTAGAAACCACCACCTAGTTTTTAAACATGGATGTTTGGCAACTAAAACACGTTTTAAACATGTAGTGATTTGGGAGATAAATCCAACTGAAACAACCAGTTTAAATATTCTACAAGGTGTGCCCCCTACCATTTATAAATGGAGTTGTATATATATATATATATATGTAACCCATTTGCAGTAGGGTGAAATAATCCCATTTATAGGGGGCCCCATAACTCCATTTATAACTAACTTGTAGGGGACCCCACATTGGCTAGAAGTGGATGTCTTTTCGGGGCACCTTATGTTTCTGCCCAATCCTGGTTCAACTGCTTCACCAACATCTCACGCGTGTACTTGTTGGGGATGTTGCGTAGCATCACCGTGGTGTAGCCTGTGAAATTGACAGAATCGGATTCCCTGTGAAATTAAGGGGGCGTGATCGATAGATGAAATTTACCGGTTAAACCTTGGCATCTTCAACTCCTGGGCATTTAAAATTTGTATATTTTGAGCCAGTCAAGTGGTAGGAACTCATTTCATACGGCCATGTTTTGAGGGGTTATAATCCCATTGTTGCAAGGTGGGCCCCTGACAAAATGCTGGCATTTTAGGAGACTTGAAACCCGGCGAAACCCTTTTTGAGGCAAGGAAGCCATGAGAATCGGGGCCGTTGAGGCGGCCGTTTTAGGGCATCATTTGCTAGGATCCATGGCGAAATCTACCGATCCATGAATCATGCCTACAGTGATTTTTACGAGATATATAATTGTTTCGGTGAATAAACTACCAGTTACGTGGAGCCTATATATGATTAAAAAACATGTAAGGTCCATCAATTCTAAAAGCCACACAGTTGATGCAAATCACTTAACTTGTATTGGTATTTTTTCTACAAACATGGTGAGAAAGAAAACACAAATCAAAGAAAAACACACAAACTTGGACTGGCTCAACCAGTTGCTGGTTTCATCTGATCTCAAAAATCATCTCCTCAAGATTCAGGGTCAACTTCATCCATTTTTGAGTCACCTTAAACATACAAATTCAAATGCACGTAGTTTTGATTGTTTAGGGCAGGGTGTATAAAGGGCATTCTACTACCCAGTCATATAGGGACTATAATAAGCAATATACGGATCCCTAATCATAAACCAGTATTAATCAACCAGTTTAGAAACACCTACTTGCCACATTAAAAAAAACAACATGTTCGCGTAGGAATTTTCCAGCTAGGCCTGAGTCGCCACCGGTGGGATTCCCCAGACTTTCAGAACCTTGGAGGTCCAGTTGGGGATGGTTTGGGGATGTAAAAAAAAAGGGTGGAAACCACGGGGAGAAATATTATTGGGGAATGTAAGCTAGTTGGTGGTGTCAGCCCAGTTGAAAAAGATTAGTCAAAATGGGAATCTTCCCCAAGTTTCGGGGTGAAAACAAAGAATATTTCAAACCACCACCTAGTTTAAATATGATTTTCCTTTTCCCTTTTGGTGGGATTTTTGGAGTTCCCTGGAGGATGGTCACCTGGGGATGAGTTTTTTTCGATATTTCATGAAAAGTTACGGGTTATTTCCCCAATGCCAACCACTCCAAGAAATAGCCGGCCTTATTTTGGGGGGTTTGAAGCCCATCTAGTCCCTTAATAATCCCTGATCATAAGGCCGGAATTTTCCTGGGTGGAAACGTGGCATTGGGGGATGTGCCCTTAGATTCCCATGAATATATGTTGGGCAAATCACCATCGGTTGGATCTACTCCCCCTACCCAAGATGCCAGTCAACAACACGTGTACATTATATATTTCTAGGCTCCGGCATCCCGAACTAAACCTGCAAATAAAAATCCTACGCCCCCCTTGAAACTAAGAGTTCGCCTGTCAGGAAGCCTTCTCAACAGAAAAGGATCGTCATACAAACCATCAATTCTCAGGTGCAAGCTCTTAGTCTCAGGGAAATCTTATCCCCAATCTTCTCCTATGGTTTCATATCATTCCCCAAAAATTTCCCTACCAAACCCCTACTAATTCCCAGTTCCCCCCGTCCCCCCTTCAAACACATTTCCCCTTATTGGGGGCCTTCAGGCTGCTATTGTTATTAAATGTATATTTGTCGCCGAAAAAAATGAAGGCCGAAAGCACCATGAAAACAACCCGAAAACTATCCCGGGACATCAAACAACTTTTGTTTTTTGTTTGTTTGTTTGTTTGGTTGGTTGGTTGGTTGTTTGGTTGGTTGGTTTGTTTGTTTGTTTGTTTGTTTGTTTGCTTGCTGTTGTTGTTGTTGTTGTTGCTGTTGTTGTTGTTGTTGTCGTCGTCGTCGTCGTCGTCGTTTAGGACGTTTATACTCCCCGGACCCCGCATGTCTTTTTTGCAGGTTAAACAAAACCTCGGTTGGTTCCAATGATTCTTGAGGGACAGGAAATAAACACGGAATATTGGATATTCGTGGCTAGTAAACTAGTTGGTGACCCCTTTGAACAAATCACTTGGTCAAATTTGTAGATCATTTACCGCCAAAATTTGGAGGTAAACATGACAAACAAATAGAATGAAACCACCTCCTGGTGAATATGTATGTATGTAAATAAATATATATATATATATACATATGGATCCCAATCAGAAAGTGACTAGTGGTGAATGCTTTAAAACCATCTTTTGGTGACTTCCAGATGCTTGTTGCTGTTTTTTCCCATCTTTTTCAACATAGCCTCCCGGGAACTAACAGTTTGCGCCTGTAAATGGATGGTTGGTTCAAATGACATTTCCTCTTGGGGCCCGGCCTATTTTCAGGTGCGAACTGTTCGTTTCAGGGAGTGTACTTGGAGGATCATCCCAGGAAGCGTAAGTGGTAAATAACCATGGTGAGTATGTGCCCAAACTGGGGGTGATGTTTTTTTCCAAATGGCCTTTTCATGGCTTAGAAATGGGAGTTACTAAGTGCCCTTGGACCCCAAAACCATGAAAAATGAAGGTTTTACACCCCCAATATATGGGTTATAACCCCTAAAAATGAAGGTTTTGGGTTCCCATGGTGCTTACTAATTGGGATGATCCTCCAAGTACCATCCATAATTCCAATCCTGGAGCCTCCCAATGTCAGAAGGGTCAACCCTTTGATCCCTTTACATGGGACGACAACAATGATGTATCTATCCTCCGGTAGATTAAGCATGCTAGTGGAACATGCACTCTCTCTCTCTCTCTATATATATATATCTATATAGAATTATTTAATGTATATATACACGTTCAACTCAAGAAACATGATATTAATTGATGTTACCCATCTCATTAGGTCTATCAAGCAGTAGGTAGATTTTTAGGTGAACCAGCCGTGACTTTTTTCTCAGGTTCTGACTGCTACTGGCAATTGTGCTACCTGCACAGGCCCGAGATGACACAAAACACAAGACAGGTAACCGGGTAAACACAGTTACCTTTCGTTTATAAATATATATATATATCATCTATCTAGCCATTTTGCCCATTTGAAAGTGGAACATGAGCTTCAATGAAATGAACCCAAAACTTGGAACCTAAAACTTGTGGGAGGAAGAGTAGCTACTATTCATGGATTAATGTGGTGTTTCTTTTGTTTTGTGAGGTACTGAGGACACTCTATACTGTTGACATTTCAATCTCTGTATTGGAAACATCTCCTGCAAAATTGTAAATCTATGTATTTTATACAAATTAGTATCATATCCCAATGAATCCATGTGTCAATCTTTATGTCTATCTATCTGTGCATCCTGTAGAAGCTATCCTTTTATGAATCTATCTGTCGATGTCTATCAAGTCGGCTATCTCTCTAGGTAGACGTTGTCGCATCTGCCTGTCTGTCTGTCTGTCCGTCTGTCTATCCAATGTACCCGCATCCATTCTGTATCTATAGTAGGTCCGTACATATATGCAGCGCGTACAAATGCAGGATGCATTACATATGTAAACAATATGTGTAAATATATATATATATATGTAAATCGATAAATATATATATAGCAAATAAATCTAATATTGAATATACATACTGCATTAAACATGTAATATGATGTAATATGATTAATTGTATAATGTAATGCAAACACAAATCACTGCTTGCTTAGCTTGTACCGCATACCAATCACAAAAAATGGGAACTGCAACCCTTTTGTGGACCTTGCCTTCAACTGATTGCTCCTCACGTTGAGGAGTCTCTTCCTGAAGGATCAAACACTGTGAGCTAGGCGAGCCTGATCCCTTGTGACATTCCAAGTATGAAATTCTGGCGAAATACTATAGCAAGGAACAAGACTTCATGGCGTATTGGAAGCCTTAAACAATCAAAACAAAAAACAGGGGCAGAATAAATATGTATATATAAATATGATCCCCCAAAAACACACACACAGTGGAAAACATTATTTGTTTCTTTTTTCCAGGACTTTGGGCTACCCAAACCCCATGATCATGATAGGGTAGGCCCTGGAAAAAAAAAATACAACCCCTGGAAAAACAATTTAAGGGTTTCACCCCCACTAACCCCTGGAAAAAAAAATAATACCCTGGAAAAGAAATTTAAGCACTCAACCTGAACCTGGCTGGACGGGGGTTGGGGGGAGGGCGCAGCGCCTCCCCCCCAGATGCATTCGCAAAACATGCTACGTGATTCGCTCGCAGTTCATAGAATTTTTTCGGCTGTCGGACCAGTACTACTACTACTACTACTACTACTACTACCACTACCAGCCTATTGTTCTTCCAGGGGTTGTGATTTTTCCAGGTCACCTGAACCTTTCCAGGGAACGTATTTTTTTCCAGTATCATCCCGTTTCTGAAGCCTTTCCCGAATAGACAGTGTTGTTGCTACTTGTTGCTCTTCGTTTCTGTGTGTGCCCTCAAAGGGTATGATTCGAGAATATGAGAGTATGAGAGCATGAGAGTATGAGGGAAGACACTATGGTACCATGATCCTATGATACTGTGAGATTTTGCCGCTATTATGATATGATTCTATGAGACATGATACTTTGATAGTCTGAGACTATGTCTGAAAACAATACTGATTATATGTGGCCATGATTTGCGTTTTTGTTTGCATTTGATCAACGCTTGTATTTTTCCTACTGTCCTGCTTCTTTTCCGCCATTTGTTTTTAAAAGCCTATCTTTGCGTTTTTTGTCCTAGTTGTTGTTGAAACTGTATTTGCTAATTGTCCCGCTTCTTCTTTTTCCTTAATTCCTTTTGCACTCCTTCCAAGCTTTTTTGGTCGGTCCCTACATATTTCTTTTCATGCCTTTGCCAGGGGACCACAGGACCAGAGGGCCAGAGCACTACACGACCACAGGACCAGAACCACAGGACCAGAGGACCAGAGGACCACACGACCAGAGGACCACAGGGCCAAAGGAGCCTAAATTTCTTTTCCAGGGGCTGTAAATATTTTTTTCCAGGGAACGTGATTTTTTTTTCCAGGGAACGTAAATTTGTTTTCCAGTATCATCCCATCATGATCCAACAAAAAACAAGTATACCACTTACAAAGGACGCACATCGCTACCACAATATCCACATGTGCCAGGGTCTTTCGCAACTCCCTATATTTTGGGGATGGTCGGGCCCCACCTTCAATGACGGGAATCCTTATACTGGTTATATAAACCTCTACTATTGGGTTGATGACCATCCCCTACTAAATAGCAATAATCGGAGTTTATACCACTGGGTGCGGTTCAACCCATCCGTGATGTTCCAAAAACCTTAAGCACACGTCATGTGAGCAACGGACTAAACCTATTACATCCGCGAAAAGACGTGGCTGAAATGGTCATCGTTTTTTGTGTGTCCCTCATCGTTCCTGAGGATTTAATGTTTGCAATAAAATCAGGCGAACATGTGTATCAAGAGTCATCGTTTTTTGTGTCACCCCTATCGTTCCTGAGAGTTTCATGATGGTATCAAGTATCAATGTCCTGGTGTAACTGTTTCAAAATGTCGGAGGTTTTGGCGGGCGCTCATGTGGGGATTTCTCCATGGTCATTTGTTTTTTCCCACTAGGATAACTCTCATACACATCTACCATTCAAAACCATCCCTTAAATAAATGCAAAAGAAATATCAACAAAGTAGATCTGCACGGATATATATGATAAGAATCACTGGCGAACTCCCTCTATAAACTACATTTTCGGATGACTGGAAACCCGCCTGTTCTTTGGCTTCATGAATGCTTGAAGGGATTTGATTGAATTCATAAACTAGCGGTTGTTGGTGGGTGGTTGATCCACCCAGTTGTATCCACATGTTCATGACCTTGATCCCATCATTTTCCCCAAGGAAAATGTATAGAAAGGTCAACGAACAATCTTCAAAAACAAACACCTAACAACCTAACAAGTGAAGTAATTCTTCCATAACTCACAAGTGTTAAAAATTCCTCTTTGATCGATTTTTACCTGGAAGCAAATGGATGGCTTATCCATACCCACAGGATCAATGCGTGACATGTTTACTCTTTACCTGCATTAGTCAATTTTTGTATGGTAAATTAGTAGGTTTATTGACCAGCCCCATGGATCCTATGGGATAGATCTTGATCTGACAGGGTGCGGCTGTGGTCTATAGGATCAGTCTTGCTACTCGGGCTCCTGGACAGCTGGTGATTCTTCCTCACGCGCGTACCATGAACGCCTTGGGGCGTTTTGGCAACAAAAAAGGGGTGGTACGACAAAGAGTGATATGATGTAGGATCTAGTTCGGGATTCCCTACTAGTTCGGGATACCCTACAAAAAATGTAATAATGCTGGTGACTGTTACTGGGTGGGGGGTAGAACCAATTGATATGTACAAAAAAACATGGCAAAAACTGAAGTATGCATAATTCATTAAAACACTTCAAGAACCTCTTCGTTCTGGAAACAAATCAATTGCGTATTTTTTGAGTTTAAGTCTTTGTTTAAATGGTTTCCGTTTGAACCACCATGTGGAGGACTCACTATCGCGTTCCTGTCTATTTTCCAAGCCAAGTAGTGCAAGTTATGACAAGCAATCGTTCCAGTGCCCAACCAATTGCTCATCAAATTGATGAATATCTGCGTGGCGACAGTCAGCAGGGGTGAACCTTTTAAGCGATGCTTTCAAACCATCCATCGGAAAAAAAAACACCTACAGCCTACAGAACTGCATTATGCACATAATCTGCACGGAAATCTGCCCAAACTCTGACGTCGAACACAGAATAAAACATGGATAAACCACTACTACCGTGAGCCCCAAAACCATGAAAAATAAAGGTTTTGGCCACCTAGAAACCATGTTATCTACCATAAAAACCTCTAAAAATGTAGGTTTGGGGGGCCCATGGTATATAAATCCCCCCACACCTCCAATTTGCCGGATCTTTCCCTGTATGTAACAATTACCCTCCGGTAAACTCACATTGTGGCTTGAAAATCAATGGTTGGAAGATGTATTTCCCTACTAAAATTGTTGGTTTTCAGGGGTGTACTTGAAACATCCCTTAAAATACATACCAAGTTGCCATTCACGATCGCTCCAGGTCTCGTGGCCCTGGAAAATGATACGGTGGTTGCCATGGTATAGGTCGATAATCACCAACCCCAAAAAAATAACATGAAAAAACAACAGGAGAGATCCTGATTCCCTTCATTTTACTGTGTATTTGGTATGTTTTTGTGTTTTTGTTTTTGTGTTTTATTATTTGTTTTTTTGTTTTTTTGGGAGGCTGCAAAAAGGTATCTTCGGTTGAGGATTCACTTCATGACTTCACGTGTTGCCACCATTTGCAGGTTACCGTTGCATGGGATTTGTTGGGGTGTAAAAACTGCTTGGGTTGCTTGGAAACTTCACGTTTTGGACAATACATCAACAACAACCCAATTCTGGAAACCCATCACAAATGGCTGTAACTCAATTGACTGACAATAAGAATTCATGATTGGAAAAGGACAAATGATATGTTCAGTCACGTGGTTTTTAAATACATGTCAGCCATACAGTATCATTGTGTACCAAACATTTACAGTAGTGTAAATTTCCATGATGTGGGTACAAAAAAAACAATACATGGATGCTATTGGGTAATATTTGATCCATACGTTTCTGCCAGATGCACATCTTCTTCCCATAACTAACTCGCCTGTCGATTACGCTCGCGTCTTGTGTTGCGGCCCTTGCCCTTCCAAGAATAGTCCCAGCTGTCCCAGGCACCTTTGGAGCAAGTGATTCAGAGATTTCATCCACCCGTTCCCCGAAGGTTTCCCTGAACCGCCCCAGGAAAAACACCATGCTGTCCGAAATCCTACCCCAATGTTGGGTGCCCTGGGTCCCTTGCCAAACTTTCAGGTGCGCCCCGGGCCCAAAAACAGTTGAATAAGTTGGGTAGGGCCCAATTACTCCATGTTAGATATAATGCAAAAAAAAATGCCAGGAAGCCCAAGGAAGCCAACAGGTATCCGGACTGAGGCACTATCGGTATCCTTCAGGTATCCTTCAACAAATCCAGTCATAATCCCAGGATAAATCCTACAGATCCTACAACCCCATGTATTTTTGGCCATAAAAAAGGGGCCCCATGTCACTCCATTTAGAACTACTAGTAGGGGCGCCCACCTTGCACCCCTAGGATTCGGGACTTCGAAAGTCTCCACCCATTTCAGCTGTTGGGGTTTGGGGGGGGTTCTTTGGGGGTTGGAGATGCCAGATTTTTTTGGAATTCGAACCTCAACTGGTTGGTGGTTTCAACCCATCTGAAAAATATCAGTCAAATTGGAAATCTTCCCCAAGTAGGGTTGAAAATAAGAAATATTCGAAACCACCACCTAGTCAAGTTTTGCCGAAATTTTGAAAGGTAGAATTCAAATGGGGGCAGTTGGTAAGGGGTTAGAAACTATGGTTGGTATGTCCCCTAATTGGGGTTGTGGGACCCCTTCCAAATGGTCTTTTTGTTGGCTTGTAAATGGGGGTTCCGGGGTTACTAACTACTTACTGACTGGGATGGCCCTCCAAGTGGTCGGACCACATGTTTTGGCCAAAACAATATTAATATTGGCAAATGATTATATCAATTCCTAAACCTGAAATGTTTCGTGCCGTTGGGCAATTTTGACACGTCCCTGATCCTTTTCACCAGCTAAATTGGGGACACTTCCTTGATCCAAAGAACCACCACCTATATAGTTGTAACTTCTAGAAACATCAACAGAGTAGAAATCCAAACATAGACCCTCTCTAATGTCATTACGTACCCAATTTGTTATTCCCGCAAGATGTGACCCAACACGATTGCTGACTTTATGATGGCCAAAGGAGAATCAACAAATAATTTCTAAGATATATAACATCATGATATAACCTGATCATCAACTCAAGATCAATAACTCAATCTCATGATCTAAACTCATGAACAAAACGCCACTTTAGGTCCGGCCCTCTCTTTTTTTCTAACCTTCAAACACCTCGCTGTATCTAAAACCCCAGGCTACCACACGATCGTCCTCCTTGCGATCATCCCAGCTTTGACCTGACAAATGGGAACCGTAGAAAATTTCACGGAACCGTAGATATATCTTTGGTCTACCCCCCACCCAGGATGCCACTCACAAATGAAGGTTTAGAGTCGGGATTCCCTACAAAAAAATGGAATAATCCTGGTGGTGACTGTTACTGGGTAGGGGGTACTTCCAAGATATATATCAAAAGAACATGGTGATCTCCTTGGTGGTTTTAACCCATTTGAAGAAATATTAGTCAACATTGAATCATTTGAATCATTTCCCCAAGTAGGGATGAAAATTAAAAAAAACGTTACTTGAACCCGGAGGAACTCACCTTATTATAATTCTAAAAAACATAATCATAGTTGGGAAATTCCGTTTCAGTGTCAGTTTTCCGGGTGGTGTTTTGTTTTTTTGAAAAAATAAGATAAGAAACCGAAAACACAAAAATGCTGCTATACAGTCCACAGTCCGTCAAGCTGCGTTCATCTTTCCCTCAATTTTGCCAAAGATTGGGTGTACAACCATGAAAACTAAATGACATTGGAAAATCACCATTTTCAATAGGACATACATCTTCAAATGGTGGGGTTTGCCTTGACATGTTAGTTTTCGGGGGTGCATTTTTTGATGAACACCCCAACCCACCTGTTGGGCGTTTCTCGAAAAAAATCGCTCATTTTGAAATTTCAAAAATTTGGAAAGTTTTTTGGGGCCCCTCAACTTACGTTTTAAACATCCAGGGCCACCTCCTGAGGAGGTACGTGGGGACTCCCCCAAAACTGACAAAAAATTCTAAGGAGGTATTTGGATGTCTAGTGTTAGGTGTTTTTTTTAAATGTTTCGTTTGGTTGGGTGCTTCGCATCGAAAAAAGAACACCCTAGGCATTCAACCCTTACAATGGGGTTACGCTAAGGTTGCAAGAGAATATCAAAAGTGTTGCAACAAAATGCAGTCCAGGTGATGACCCAGCCGTGACCTTTTTATCTTGTATTTGGAGGTCACTTGGCCATTGAAAGGGTCACGTTTTCACCATCCCAAACAAGGTCACGTTCGCGCTAGGGCGGTAATGGTTGGTTCGCTCCTAGAACTTTCAGAATCTACTTTGGTGAGAAAGGTTACGACCTTCTGAAAATAAAACAAGGGATTTACCCTCCGGTAAACTAACATAGCAATGGAAATCCACCTTTTCCAATAGGAAATACATCGACAAGTGGTGAAATTTCCATTGCTATGTTAGTTTACCGGAGTGTAGCTGTTAGTTGTTTTTTTGGGAGCATCTTTCGAACCTGCTTTTTTGGATGGCAAGAATATCACTTCAAAGGTTCAACAACACCCTTAGAAGCTAAACAGTTGGTTGAGAGGCTGAGGGGATCCTGACGGTGGCTAGATTCAAATTCTTGTGATGTCTTGTGCGTTATTACCCAAATAGGACGATTTTTTGTGACATGTCCGGAGTAAACATGCAGCCGTACAAAAAAACAATTAAAGAAAAAAACAAACAAACAAACAAACAAACAAACACACAACCACAGACACACAAAATGCCAAAGTAGTGTGGTTCAAACTTTTTGGGGTGCAAGCCCAGAATGGAACAACTAAAAAATCTGCTGGATATTTCTAACACTTTTTTATGATCTCAAATCACCGGCCCAACTGTCAACAAGATTGGATCATCGACTGGAAAATCCAAGTTTTTGGATCTAACAAAACGGCAACACACACTTGTACAAAAACGGCACATGTTTCCTGTGATTGGAGGTTTAAAATTGTAGTTTTCAAAATTTGGATCTTCCATGTGTGCCATCTTGGTTTGCACATTTTTGAGTTGAAACACTAATTACAAATCAAAAAAAGATATTCCCATAGGATCCAAGGGACTGGTATAAATTTTTGTGGTAAATGCAGGTAACTATATACCAAACATTGATCGTATCTGATGAACTAGTAGATATGATCAACATCCGCATGTGAAAAATCCACCCTAGCTGCAACCTCCCAGGCATGCAACAAACACTGGGACATTTCTTGGCATCAAAACGGACTTGGATGATCAAATTTCTAAAATTCATCCCTTCAACGGTTTGATGTGTAAATCTTCGGGCATTACAAGTATAAGGTCAAATCTTCCCCTTGTACTACCAAGTTTTATGGAAGTTGCCCTCATACTCTTGATGGAAAAAATCCTGCACCAGTTGTTTTTTACGAGGTTTTATACATCCCAGGTGGTTGTTTGGGATTTCTGAATCATCAACAGTACTTCAACGCCCACCCCAAATTGGTGCCCGCCTTCATCGCGCCACTTGCGGTTGTTGTGCCTGCACTTGCTACAGTTGGAGTTATAACCCCATTTATAACGATCGGCTTGGGGCCCACCTTGTACCATCTCTCTAATTGGCGGGAACAACGTGAAAAATCCGTTGATTTCGGGTCACACATTGTTGCACCATCCTTGAAGTTCACAAGGATTTGCCAGGTCAATGAATCATTGAATCTATGTATGACATGAAGGTTTATAGAGATTCCATGCAACTGTTGGGAGCAACCCAACCTATATCTGATCATCTGTTCTATTTTTTTTCCTTGCAAATTCGGGTTCATTTGGAGAGTCCAAGTTTTTTGGACTCCAGTGACTTTCCATCATCCTCCAGAAGGTACACTCCAGTAAACTAACATACTGTTGATGATTCAGAAATCCCAAAAAACCACCTGGGATGGTGCTAAAACCCTGTAAAGAATGGGATAAACTACCAACCTCAACTGGTTAGCCGGATTTCTAAACCATCAACAGTAGCACTGGAAAATCCGCCTAATTTGGATGCTATTTACCAGGAAAGGTGGGGATTTCCAATGGCGAACTGTTTTTCTTTACCGGAAAGTATGCCCGGAAAATTCTGGGCCTCCACGACAAGGGATGTTTTCACTCAGTTTTAGATCACATCCTGACATGGTTTTCGTAGGAAACTCACAAAAAATCACCGTTTTTTTCCAAGTTGGAGACACACGAAATACAACATTCCCAAAAAACTCACATAGCAATCCACCTAAAAAAAAAACATGGATTTTTCAGGGGCCATACCCCATTTTTTAGGGAGAATTATCTAACTCAAGATTCATCCCATGCGGTCCATGGGAAATCCCTTTTTAAAAGGCACCTGTTTCCACTGCGACTTTCTTCCCAGCGATTGGTCTGAGCATCCTGACGGATGCAAAACCAACGAAAAGCAAGTGATCAAAATCCACCAGTGAGATGAACCGTGACATACTGTTGATGGAAGAAATCCTGCACCAGTTGATATGGTAAATATCCCATTATTTACAGGGTTTTATGTATCTCAGGTGGTGCAGGATTTCGTCCATCAACAGTACTTCTGGGTTTGTTTGAGGATCCTAGATCCGGATCCGGATTATTAATCCATATTAATCCCTAACTGGATACTAGTGGTTGAACCAACCCCTGTGAAAAATATTAGTCAAAATAGGAATCTTCCTCAAATAGGGGTAGACATTTTTTTTTGGAAACCACCTCCTAGGTGATTTCCTTTGAAGCCGGAGGGACTCACCTCTTCCACCAAAAAAAACATCATAGTTGGGAAATTCCATTTAAGTGTCAGTTTTCCGGGTGTAATTTTTTGGTGTAAAATCAGCGACATATAGCCCAACCAACCAGGGTGACCCATCAGCTAGAAGCCCCGGTGATTACGAGAGAAACCAAACCATTTGGACATACACCCCGGAAACCTGAACTCCGGCGATGATCATGAAGTTGGCACGTATAAATCCTAAGGGATAAACGACCATGCCAAAAAAACTAAGATTCAGATAGCCCCTGAAAATAGGCCTTTTGCCCCAAAAGGAAGCCGGATCGTCTTCCAATCCCATTGCATTTGTCACTGCTGTTACGAGAGAGGGATTATCCTAATGTGTGTGAATTGCGCAAAAAAAACACCAATCTAAATCTATAGGAGACATTCTGATGCATTCCCCCATTTGAAAGCGATGTCAACGTCATGGGATGCAAGTATCATGCATGTCCTTTCCTCAGCCACAACCAAAAATAAAAAAAACAACGACTCTTCTTGTGCTTTTTCTGTGTTTGGCAACCACACCACCCGAAAAAGCGAATCATTTCACTTGAGCCACGGAAAGAGCCGTCCTACTTTCCATTATACTGGTTGGTTAATAGGGCTTCTTATAATGGTTTATTATAACCACTATATACCTGGGTAGTATCATCCCCTATATAACCCAACCAACGAAGGTTTTTTTTCATTGCTCACTTGACAGATTTTTGATCCACTCCTGCATATCACTCCATTCTTGCTTCTTTTTCTCAGGTTCCTCCCGCTGCAAAAGGACTGTTTGGCGGTTTTGTTCTTGGTTGTGGTGATTCCATAACCCCTGGGCCCTTTCTGAAGGTATCTAGATTTTCTGGTAAACTAACATGGAAAATCACCCTTTCCAACTCTTCAAACAAAATATATTCCATTGGCATGTGCTTTTTTTTTCCAATCCTAAGTATCCTGACCGCTCAAAACTAGCTATTTTGAGGACCTGTACACCCCTGGTATACAGGTTCATTCACCCTTCCATTGGTCCGGGTCCAATGATCCTTAGGGTAGGTGAATAGAAATGACTTTCATCTCCAAAATCCTGAAATTGCGCCATTTCCCCGAAAAAGTTCACCCTCTGACAAGGGCTGACGCAAAAACCTCACCGAAAGGCTCCCGTGTTGATACTGGATGAGTAAGGGCTTATTAACCATTGCCCTGGGCTTCCACCACCATTAAATTAATGGCTGTCCAATTCCAATGATTAAACCCCAAATGTAAGCAATGGTGGTTATATTAACACCCATTGTTTTAATGGTGGTTGGAATCCCAGGGATTGGTTTCCCTTAATAAGGTCTTATTAAACCCTTGCTTCTGAGGAGGGTTCATTGGGGACGGTAGGTTGACCAGTCATGATTTTATGACTCAAGCCCATTGTCAAGTTCAAATAAAAATCTAATTGCACAGCTATACCCATAGGATCCATGGGACTGGTATATTTACCTAGATTTAGGTCGATTTTTAAGGTAAATGTGGGTGAATTTACCATATACATGGATCCGTAATGGGTCAAAAAACCCTAGACATCCTTACTGTAACGTCCTGAGAATTTAGTGTTTTTTTTGCATCATGGGGGTATTAATTTTTCATACCGGAACCTCAATGAGGTGTTTTTTCCTCCGAAAACGAACAGGAATCTTCCCCTAAAAAGTCGGACGAGTTTTTAATAGGAAATACAACATCGAACCCAAGCATTGATTTTCAGGCGACATTCCTTTTCGTTTTCCAGGGAGTACCTAGTTGGTGGTTTCAACCCATCTGAAAATATTTGTCAATTTGGATCATTTCCCCAGGTAGGGGTGAAAATGAAAACAAAATGAAACCACCACCCAGACATGCTAGTTTTCCGGGGAGGACTCTATTCCGTAAGTCTGAAGGAACGTCATCGTAAAAGTAGAGGATCATTTCGACTTCCTTCATTTTACACTCTCCGAGCCCCAACAAAGGCATCTGGGTTCATCTAGTCTATACACAACATGTGCAAAGCTCCTGAAACTGGAGAATTAACGAGCTTCACGAGTGGGTACCAGGATCAACACCTAATCTTAGCTTCAAGACAGTAGATAGCAAAGTCTTGATGTAACATCTAGACCATCCCAAAATCAGATTCGTTGGAGCATTTAACCTCGGTGTTTTCCCCAACGATTTTCCACCAAAAATGATCCAAACCTTTCACCTTCATTTTTCGCAAGGCCGTAACAGCGTAACAGTGTAACAGAGTTTCCAACCAAAAAACCCTTCCACCGGGTGGCTGTTTTTCCCCCGTTTCCCCATTCCCTCCTCTTTCTTCGGGGTCTCTGTGGCAACCTGTTGTTGTTGCGGGTGATTGATCACCCGTGGGAGAATCACATCAACCCAAAAGGGAATGAAACCGTACACATAAACCCCCGAAACTAACATGACAAAGGAAACAACAACCATACTCCCATTTGTCTCCTATAAACATGTGATTTTCCATTGTCATGTTAGTTTTTCGTCGGGATATACTCTAGCTGAGGCAATTTGCGTCAAACGGTCCAAATTTGAAAAAAAAACCATCCCCCAAAAGAAACATATTAGGGGTGAACAAAAGATTCCGTTAAAAAACAAGAAAAAACAATACACATACCCAGCGACCCAATGGCAGCTATGGCAGGAAATCTTTTTCGTTGGCTGATTCATTGGGATCAAGCCTACCAGGGTTTTCACCTTGTGATCCACTGGGAGTCATTTTTTTTGGTAAGAAAAACCCTAAGAGAGTCGATTCATTTGGAGAAAAAGGAACTGGCAATTCTGCTGGTGCCCTCTTTGGGATGGTGAAACGTGACCCTTTTAAATGGTTAAGTGACCTCAAACTGGGGGATGAAAAGGTCACTTTGAATCACCTGGGATATATTTTTAATTCTGCCTTCTTTTTATGTCCCATAAACAATTCAAGACTAGATATTTAAAACATGAAAGAGGCCTTTTTTTGGGAGGGGGCAGGGCCTTCAGTGATAAGACTAAGTAACAAAAAATCATCTTTCACTAGCTAGTGGAAACATCTTTCCACAAAAACCATGTTCTATACCCTATATGTATATATATATATAAATATATATGCTTATATACACCTAAAACCCAAATGACCTCTATTTTTGAAGGTCAGCCCCACAAAACAAAGGCCTTTTCGAAACCAAAACAAGGGTCAGTTGGGTTCTATAGGTATATAGGCACTTAAACAAACATAGCCGCCAGGGTTCGATGCTGATTCGACCACACCAAACAAAATACCCCGAGCAAGGTATGTATGATTGAATGGGGGGTGGGTCCCGTCACCAGGTTTCAATAAGAAAGTAGTTATAACCCCCTATGAGTAGGGTTAGTTATATTCCCAGTTAGTCATTTATAAAAACATTTCGCCTGTATATGGAAAAAAATCCGCCTCCGGCTTCCATTCGGACACAGGCTCTGTCTCTGCCATCCTTGGGAGGTGACATGTTACACTGTAACCCCCCGAAAACTAACATGCTGTCATGGAAGAAAAAAGCACCCATTTCTAAGGCATGTATGCGTTTTTTTTCTGGAAGCTTGGCCATGTGATGAACCTTTACTGGAAATTTATGTCATCCTGGTGCTCATGACTGGATGTTTGAGGTTTGTTGCTGTTGTTGTTGTTGTTGTTGTTGTTGTTGTTGTTGTTGTGGTTGTGGTTGTCGTTGTCGTTGTCGTTGTCGTTGTCGTTGTCGTTGTCGTGGTCGTGGTCGTGGTCGTCGTCGTCGTCGTCGTCGTCGTCGTCGTTGTTGTTTCTCAACAAACATATGAGAAGTCTTTATTGATGCCATTGATACACTGTTGATCAACGAAAAATCCTGTACGAGTTGAAAGTAGTTGACCCCTTTCCAGTCATTAAGGGTTACATAAACACGAGTATACTGGTCCAAGATGTTGTCCAACAATAGTATGGCATATCTTTGAGTCTTGAAAGTGTTGAGCTTTAGCCTAAAGAAGCCCCAGGAGTCGCTAAGTTTACAATACAAACTACCACTTCAAACTTAAGAAAATAATGAAAGGAAAAAACACGAAAAAGACCTCTTTCAATGAGGCTTTTCGGGGGGGCCCCACAAATTAAATGGGGGTCTTCTACTTCGCTAGAGGGGTGAGGCGTTGCAGGCATTGCAGGCATTTCATGTTTGCATGTGAAAAAACATGTCCAGCCCCGAAATTGTCATAAAGCAGAAGCAACACGAAGCGCTTTAAACCCACATACTGTGTATATAAGACAAAACAAATCAAATGTTTCTACTGTTAAAGCATGACAAATGAGTTGAAATGGATGTGAATGGTAGATGAAAAGAACATTTAAAAAATATGCAGCAAAAAAACTTCCAAACATCCGGACACAACCAGCTACAACATGATTCAAAACCTCCAACTGTGTCCCATCCCCACCCTTCTCAAAATAACCACCAGAGCCCAATCAAGGAATACCACACAAGTTCGTCGATTCCCAAAATTGTGGTGTTGAGATCTTTGAAAACAGGAGCCCTACACAGACCTATCCTTCCAAAAGGCATGAGGAGCCTCCTGTTTTGACCCCCAAATTAAAAAAACAACACATTGACTTATGAAATTTCCCTCATAATCATCAAACGTTTACAGTATATCTTTGTCTTAGTAGTTGTTTGGTGATCAAAATGCAACTCTTATAGATTTGCAGGTCTTCTATTCCTCAATCTTTCAAGTTATCTAACAGTTTTTGCCGGCCAAAATCTTCAACCGCCAACCAATAATTATGGCTGGTCAACACACCCCCCCCCAACGTTAAAAAGGCCTATTTGCCCTATTTTCTGGAGGGAGGGGTACGTTTGGGAGGGTAGGTTGAACAGCCATGAAAAAAAACTGCGGCTGAAACAACAAAAAAACCTATTCTCTTTTTCAAGGTCTATAGCCCTAGGGATCCCCGTTTAGTTTTCCGGGGTCTTCCGGGCCGGGCTCCATGGTTTTTCCAAATCAACGGGCTGTTTTCCTGAAGCCCCCCGGTGGGTTCAGTCCCCCGGCTGCTGCGAGTCCATGCCCCACATGCTGTCCATTATGGAGCCATTGGCCTTCCCAAAGGTAGTCATGGCTGGTGACATTCCCCCAATACATGGGGATGGTCATCCAATTAATGGAGTTTCCTGGTTCCCTTATTAGGTGGTAGGGAATATATAACTCCCTAGAAGGCAATATATACCTGGTATATAAGTGGTATATACTGCCAATTGGGTGATTATATGGTCATCCAAGGCCTCACTGGATTATTTCACCCCTAAAAAAGTAGGTGGGATACGTCCATGTAAGTATAGGTGAAATCAACCAACTTACTAACTAGTTCCGATCACTTCCATGGGTCCACCCGAGTAGGACTTACAATTGGTATATAAATCCCTAGGGTTGAATTGGGTTGATGAAGTTTATGCTTTATCCTCTTATATCATGGGCAATTTATGAAAGAAATCTGCCTTAACTTGAATGAACTTTTGGCCATGAACCAGGTAGGATTCCCGAAAACAATCACCACCAATTCAAGGGTTTTTTGGAAAAGGTCGCTATAAATTGCCTAGAAATAAACGGTTTTCAGTTGAGCTACACACCCATGTACTACTATGAGGTCTCCATCTTGCAGGTCACCTTCTGTGAACTTCGTGAACTTCATTGATCTCATGGTACTGTGATATCCGTATGGTCCATTTAGTTTTTTCTAATTGAGTAGTAGGGGATTTGAAATCATGATCCAGGATCTCTTCAAGTAACTAATCACAGTTATCAGGCCTAGATGTCTCTTTATTTAGGGGGTGGATTGGTACACTTCAAATCTATATGAAGATCTTCTGGACGGAATCCGGGTCAGGGGATTTCGTTCGGGTTTATTACTCTGGTATCCACAATGACAGGTGAATTCATGGCACCCCCAAATGGCACCTTGAGAAGATCTATTTTGGGTCGAGTCCAAATGAAACACTGTAATTTACGGAAAATTCGTGAAAAAAGGTCGGCCCCTTTATGAAAATGGTCATGTCGTTTTTTTTCCCAAGATTTTACGAGGGTTTAGGCAGCCCCCATCCAAAAAAATACAAATATATGTGTATATATACATATATATATATATATGCATATATATATATATATTATGTATAGATATTAAAGATATAAACAAAACAAACCAAAACTCCAGTGGGATGTCTTTGCACCTGGACGGGGACCTGAAATAAGTACGTACGTATCACCGGGCCCATCCAGAGTTTTCGCAGGCGTTTCATGACATACTCTTCTCCAAGCATCACATTTTTCAAACTACCCTGGTGACTTGCAGGATTCTGGGGTTCGAAAAAAAACACTCCTCAACATACGCAGGAAAACACTTAAAATCCTTGGCTCCGTTCATCACTCCCCCTAGAGTACCCAAAACATGCCCCCCCTTCATTCCAGGCTCCAACCACCCCCAAAAGTCTCATACTCCAACCACCCCCAAAAGTCTCATAGACTTCGCCTCCATGTTGCAACACATGGCTGCCATCTCATTAGGGTCGACTTCCACCCACATGCCATTCTCGACGTCACCTGTCCTTGGGAAAACCCACAAACCCGAGAAATGTCACGGCTTTTCCGGGAGAAAAGCCTGTCGTTTTTTGTTGACCTTGAGGAAACATGGTGTTTCCAACTTCAATGAACTTAAAAAAATGGAAGAACACATTGACAAACAAGTTACGAGGAGTGACCGGCTTCGTAGGACATTGAAAAGCTACATCCATGTTTTATGTTTTTTTCAAAATCCTACTTGGAACCCTCCAAAATCACCATGGTCTGTATCAAATGTCACATCTGTCACCACCACCTTGCTGGAATTCCCAATTAATTGATACACCCAACACACTCACACTTCCGGAATATGTGCCGGGACCCATGAATATGTATATATATATATATATTTAAATATATATATATATATAAATATAAGTATATAAATATAAGTATATAGATATTCGTACATATAAATACGAATTTGCACATATAAACTGCAAACATGCATGTATATAATATATATATATAGATATATATCTACGTGTGTAAATATGTTATTTCTTTATATATATATATGTTTTGCAGAAATACGGTATGTCTATCAACTGGTGACAGCTGCTTTCACCGAGCCACGTGCCATCGGCATCCATCATGACTGGCAGGGAGGATCCAATGGGACGAAATCGGGGCGAGACGGGTAGATTCACCTACATGGATGGCTTAAATGTATGCCTGGAACCCCAAGGCCAACCATTTTTAAATGGATGTTTCAATTGGATGATTCCAAATCTTTATATATAGAAAATGGTTGGAAATCACCAAGCATCCATTTATAAATGGTTGTTTGGTGTTCCAGGTGGTACATGTAGGTTTTCATATGCCGTCGTCCCATGGGACCTTTGGTGGGATTGGACTAATGATGAATTTCCGCAAATGATTCGGTAGGTAGTCTTGGCTTCAGGAAACAAACAAAAGATCTAGTCAATCACCATGAAGAGCCGGGAATTTCCGAGTGTGCTGTGACAAGGTGGTGCTTCGATGTCCCAGGAAGTTAGGATCAAAGGTTAGTAAAGTTATAACCCCAATATACTCCATGTATAAGTAGGTGAAATAACCCATTGATCCTAATCATTGATCCTAACAAACTCAACACGACATCTAAGCAGATCGGTCCATGGTGATCATCATCCTGCAGGACTAGCCGAGTTGAGGCAACTGCTAAAGGTCCTTTACTTGAAGAGGATATGTCCCATTCCCATCATTGACTATATTTTGGGGGTATCCCCGGCCCACCAACAGTGGAAAGTCGAAGGTGAAGGTTCAGAGGGGGGACCCTTCATCAAAATGAACAAATGATAATTTCACTGGCATCGTGGCTGGGGGATACCCCCAAACTATATTCATAAATGATTCAGATGATTTTCAATAAAACATAAGCATCCGCAGAATTCCAAGGGAACACTGTGATCCCAAGAGATTCCGACAAAAAATGACAAAATAACACGCACCTCCATCCATGCCCACCATCTCACACCTCAAATGTTGCATGTAACTAGCGGTAACTAGGGGGTTTCCAAAGAGTCAATGTTTGACCAACCATTTATCTGGGCAAATTACAGTGAATTGAAGGTATTTTTCCAGGGTTACTCAATCACCATTTTGGGGATTTTTGGCTGAGGTCCCTATAATTTGCCCAGATTTCCTACTAGTTGTTGAGTCATCTAAACCAAACAATATGTACATCACATCGGGTGCTTGCCCATCCAGGATGCAATCGTCACCACCAGGATGCCTGAATCCCTGGAATACCGGAATACCGGACATCGAGTCTACAGTCTCATCCGGTGCATCTGCTGAAAAGATGTCCAAACCGGTTTTGTTAGGATCAATCAGGATCTGTTTCACCTACTTACAAATGGAGTATATTACTTTATAACCCACTTACTAACTATTTACTCACTATTTACTAACTTACTGATTTGGTGAATGGTGGATGTTTTTTAAACCACAACGGCACCGAGCTAAGATAAGGTGAAGGCTTATCAAACGGGTGAAGGACGTCGACCACCTGCCACTGGGGCATATCAGTTTTTCAGGGAGTGTTTTTATGATGGGCAACCAATGGAACATGACTTGTGTGAAGTGCAAAATCTGTTCCTGAAAAAGGAGGGACGATTCGGAAACTCATTTCTTGGCTGTAAATCTATTATCTACCAAATCTGCCCAAATCTCTGAACAAAATTATCAAAGATGTGCAAAATCACAAACCCTAGTTGGTGGTTTCAACCCCTTTGAAAAATATTCTCGTCAAATTGGATCATTTCCCCAAGTAGGGGTGAAATTAAAACACATTTGAAACCACCACCTAGGTTATCAAAGATGTGCAAAATCTCAACTCCCATCTTCAAAACGGGTCAACTTAAAAACACCACGTAGCATTTCAAATGAAATGATCTGAGAAGCCCCAGCTGTGCCATCTCTTCCGCGCTGACGCCCTGGAACTTCGGATCTCTGGAATCCACGCCCAACAAAAATCCATGGACTTGAAATAAAGGGCAAGTCCCTGTAAAATTAACATGGTTCACCTACAAATCACCCATCTAGAAAGGAACATGATCTGAACCAAACCTCCATGATTATGTTCCAGCCGTTAATCTTCAGGGATGTAAGTCTCTGGAAACAAACACGGCGCATACATTTGTATGTTTGAGTAAAACGGTAAAACGTATCTATGTTACATTCTTACACCCGCTTGTCTATCTATATGTATCTATCTAGCTATCTATCCATCTACTTATCCATCTATCCACTTCTCCATCCATCTATCTCCGTTGTTTCCATGCATGAAGCATATCGCATACCATCCATGCATGGTATAGTTACCTTTCATGGTAGGTGTAGCTAAATATACCATACGTGGATGCTCTGGGCTGCGTATGTGTGTATATATATATATATCCCAAATGCTCAATGTATGGTATATTTACCTACATTTACCCCCAAAACAACCCCGTTTTTTTCGGTAAATAGGTCATACATTGAGCATCTGGGTATATATATATATATGTATACCATTGGATCCATGTATGGTATATCGACCTACATTTATCATAAAAAATCAACCATTCATGTAGGTAAATATACCAGGCAACCATGGATCCGTAATGGGATATTCAAACATACTGTTGATGGTTCAGAAATCCCAAACAACCATGTGAGATAGATTTTAAAACCTGAAAGAAAATCATGGTAGATATCTACCATATCAACTGGTGAAGGCCGGATTTCTGAACCATCAACAGCATCAAAACCGATGCACCAAACCCCCCCGAACCAGCCTGCATGGCTTCCAAAGGCATGCACATTGACCTAAGTGACTTGACCAGGTGGCCATGCAATAACAAGCCAAAGCAGCATTGTTGATAAAGATGAATAAATATATACCATGGGAACCCACGTTTCCTTCATTTTTAGGGGTTATAACCCATATTTTGGGGGTGTAAAACCTTCATTTTTCATGGTTTTGGGGTCCAAGGGTATATACCTGGAACCTGGAGATATCCTCTATTTTTCGGGTTGAACCCTCCAAAACAAGGCATTTTTCAATCAAAACAAGGGATAGTTGGGTTCCAGGTATGCATATGTATCCCTATGGATCCAAATAGCTTCTAGGAATGCACTTCGGGTATAATTTTGGGGGGTAAAGTATGATCCAAAGGGTATATATGTATACACAGACTAAAACACAATATAATTGGCACATGTTCTTACAATCTGAACATTTACATATGCAAACAAATATATATATATATACATATATATACTAACTAAGCAACATGATAATATGAGAGGTACGATTGTGATTATAGATGATTGAACAGTATATTTAAAACATTACAAAACAAACAATTGATTCATAATAAATAGTAAACAACTATTAATAATAAGTAATCATTCACAAAGCATAAATATATCTATTTCTGGAACATATGGGATAACATAGAATCAAATTAAACACAGTATATATAATATAATATAATATAATATAATATAATATAACATAATATAATATAATATAATATACATACTAATAAAATCAATCCTATTGAGATCTCTCCACTCTCCAGCCATTTTTGGGTTTCTTTAACATTTTTTTGACACACACCATATCGGACCTAGGAGAATGTTCGTGCTACCCTGGGCTTTTGCGGCTTTCACTTGGACATTCGCCGTTTGTGTTTCCAACCCTGAAGGTCCCAAGGTGTTGCGTTTCAAAGGAAGACTGGAAGTGATGAAGGTTACTTGGGAATTTGTCCACAAGGAAATATCGAAACCGAAAAAAACCGTCAACCTTTGGAGAAAAAAACCATCACCCAGCAGTTTCAACGGTATTCCGACAGATGTTTCTCGGTTCCCCTGACCATCCAGACATCGGATTGTAAATCATCTCAGGCGGTGCGTCGGTGCTTTGGGAAGTTGTGTTGGGAATAGACAGTAACTTACTGAAATGGGCGCATATTTTGCCCCCTTGCTTGTAGATAACCATGCATAGACTGTATAGAACATATATGTATATATACATATATAATATACCAAATATTAAAATACCTTTTAGGTGGACTATAATGTATTCTCTATCTATAAACAATATTTGTTTCAATAGTGGTGGTCAACCACCACCCATCTAAAAAATGTTCACATCAGATTTCCGCAGGTTGTTGGGGTGAGGGCAAAAACATGAGAACAAACGATACGCCTATAGTCTTGGTTTTGCTCCTTAATTTGTGGAAAAATCTTAAGATCGTTTGGATTTTGCGAACGCGTGAAAGACTGTTGATGGAAATTTCATCCTGCACCAGTTGATATGGCAAATAGTACAGGATTTACAGGGTTTTAGACATCCCAGGATGTTGTTTGGGATTTCTTCCATCAACAGTAGCTGTGCCATAGGAGCGTTTTTGAGTCATAGATACCATCCACAAACAGCTTCCTGTTGTTTAACACCAAACTCTTCAGGTGTTTCAAACCCATTACGGATCCATGGGGCTGGTATATTTACCTACATTTACCATTCATGTAGGTAAATATATCATAAATGGTTCCTATGGGAAGTGAGCTAAAAATAAACTACAACTACATTTGATTATACTGGCCGGTTACTAGGAATTCCTAAAAGGGACTACAAAAATCTTTATCCCCTAAAGAAGGGATTACCCCAATATTCCTATTCTGGGGATGGGATTTTTCGACCATCAATCCTATTCGATCCGGGAGGGGTCTGGATTCTTAGGGTATACGGTATAACCAAGGGTACTGGGAACAGCCATGGTGTTTCTATGTTTTTCTTGTGTCTTCCATGGATCTTGGACACCCAAGATCACAAGAGGCTCTACTTGGATCTACTTGGATCATCTCGGACCTTCGCGATGAGTAGTAATACCTTACCTGTGAAAATGAACCACTTTCAACGTGCGGATATAGATGAAATAGTAGTCATGGTAGGCAACTCCTCTCCTGCTTACCAAATCATTTTAAAGGGAACATTCCAGTAGAATTAAGGAGGTTCCACATATCAACATATATCAACCGCCTGAGATTCGTGATGTTGGTGATATAGGCACTGTATCTAGTGCATCTTCTACAGCTCCAAGATTTCAATCAAATGGAACATGATGGAACCATGAGATCTGAAAATGATTCAAGTGATTCTAGTTGCTGGTTTCAACGTTTCAACCCCTTTGAACAATATGCTCGTCGAAATGGGTTCCATCTTCCCCAATTTTCAGGGTGAACATTAAACAAAGCAAAATATTTTTTCAAACCACCAAACCTAGGATTGTTGGAAATAAAACCCTAGTCTCCTCTTCCCCAAAAAACAGTGCATATTCGAATCCCGTCAATGGTTGGTGGTGGTTGCGGTGGTTGCAGTTGAACAGTGAAAAAAATAGGCTGTCAGTTTGAAGTTCCAAACTACCCATTACGGATCCATGGGACTGGGACTGGTATATTTACCGATCCATGAATTATGTTGATTTTTATGGTAAATGAAGGTAAATATACCAGTCCCATGGATCCAAAAAGGGTTACACTTACTTCAACAAAATACATCCCGTATGAAATTTCTTTCCAAGGTATTTTGATCACATCATCGTGGCGTATAGCCAGTCTTGCCTGCGTTGCATCAGTTATCCTGTTCTCATAGCTTCATACAATCCGACATGTACAAAAACAATTTACAGTAATGGAAAAGTACATGGCTAACCGTCCCTACATATTGGCTGATATGATGATATGGACCCTCTACTGACCTACTGTGCCATCTATTTTGACCTTGAGGTATAAAAAGAACATCATCCAAAACCGCATGGTCGGGTTTGGTCAGAATTGAACCAACTGCAATGGAGGGTCTCACCCCGGTCACGGGTCCCCCACTGGCACACCATAGTAGGCGGACATATCAGCATCATAACCCATACCTAGCGGGGTTTCCCCAACCCACGTGGATTGGCCGCTGGTAGATTGAAAGATGTCATCGAATCTCGATCCGACTCGGATCTTGGGAGGTGTACACTTCCCCCTGAGTTCACAAAAACCTTTTCTGCCTGGAAAATCCTGGAAAGTTTCTTATAGAAGTCACCCAAGTGATTTTGGATCTGTGATTTCAGATGATTAGCTAATCATGGTTGGAAAACACCAATTCTTCCTGAGCTCTTCAACAGTAGCACCCTCTTGCTTTTGTGAATTTTCAGACAGTCTGACGCAAACACATGGCGGCCAGTGAGAGAATTCAACAGTTTTTTTTTACCAATGCTTTGTTTGATGAATGTCCTCCCTTAGAACATCACACAAACAACAACTTGATAATACCCTACCCACAAAAGGGACCTATACAAACCAATATATTGGTGTTTCCTTCAATGGTGGTACCCCCCATTTCACACCCCAAAATGATGATTTTTAGGAAAACGGAAAACCCATGGTTGTTGGGGAACACCCACCATTTTTAGGAAACACCCATACAAACAACTATCTTTATTGGATGTTTGGTGAAACAACCATTTCCCAAGTAAAGGTTTGGAATCATCCAACTGAAACACTTAATGTTTCAGGTACAATATCATTATATTATATCAGTTCACCCCCGTTGTTGTTTTTTTTCGGCACCTTTAAAACCCCTAGGGATTTGCCCCGCCAACGAGTTGCCACGAGTCCCGGGCCTCCATTGAACATGGCCTCATCACTCCAGGCTGGAGGGAGGCACATGTCCTCATCACACATCCTCAGATTCGAAAAAAAAATGCGGGGTTGGTGTCCTTGAACCAACCCCTTAGATATGGGAAATGGTTGGGTAACCCTATCAATAACCTTGGACCTATGTGCCTGAAATAAACCTTGTCATTGCATATTCTGGTCAAATGGAATAATATTTCACCAACCTGGATTTCCCTGAAAGAAGAGATTTCCCTTACTAAACCACCATTTGGAGTGAAAACTCGTGTGAGGTCGCTATAATTTGACCAGAATATTGGAAATGGTTGGGGAACCGTATAAATCACCTTGTCTATGTGCCTGATTTTTTGTTGTTGGTTGTTTCAGGGGATTTTGTTGGATGTATACCCCGATCCCAACGTGGGCCCCCGAAATGGGACATCCCGAAAAAAAAGCGTGGTTATTTATGATTTTTTTCATCCCCAAGAACCCCTAGTTGGTGGTTGAAGCAACCGAATTGAAAAAATATGCGCAAGTCAAATTGGATCATTTCCCCAGGTATGGATGAACATAAAGAATGTTTGAAACCACCACCTAGAAATTGATGTCAACAAAACCACGGGCTAACATTCCATTGATTGGTTCATGAAGAAAAATTCTTGTATTGCCTTATGCAAAAATCCCAGCTACAACCGGGCAGTATTATCCCATACAGCAAAGAATTCAAGGTTTTGGTGCTCAAATGGAAACAACTTGATGTCAGCACAACAGGTCCCGGATGACATCCAAACACAAAAGGTATTTGGACCCTCCAAAAAAATACCTAAAACACAAAAACCTGAGGTATTTGGATGCCTAGGGGTGTAGTATAACTTGTGTAACTTTCTGAAGGTCCAGCAAAAAGGAGGTGTATGAGTTTTTTTTTGGTGTGAGGATTCCTTTACATTTCACTACTGTGGATGGAAAGAAACATCTGGGATAACCAGTTCATATAGGTCGTTTCCCTCAGTAAATTACTCCAGTTTCCACATCCACAGGGTGTTTGTTTGGTTTTTTTGTTGCTGGATTTCCCCCCCAAAAAAAACTCAACAATTTCTTCAGCTCAGGGGTGAGCTTTAAGTCAACTTGGATTTACCCCCCACGTGAGCCACCAAAAATCAACAAAGATGAAACACAACATGCTTACTTTCGATTGCATTGATTGTTTTTTAAAGACGGGATCCTTATGTCATCTAGTTGGTGGTTTCAACCCATCTGAAAAATATTAGTCAAATTTCAATCTTTCCCAACTAGGGGTGAACATAGAAAATGTTTGAAATCACCACCTAGTCATGGTATGGTTTATGACATAATCCCCACATATATAACTGGGTTAGTAAAATCCCCTATTATATATACCCTGAACAACCAATTTTCTTTCCTTGCTCACATGGCAAAAAGGAAACCAACTAAACACCAAGCAGGTGGGTGAAGCTATGCAAATTGCCAGGAATCTCCAAAAGAACCATAGATTTTGCAGGGAAAAAACATACAGTAGTTGAAAAGTAGATGGCACAGGTGTCTACATATTGGTTTATTTTTGGACCCTTTACTAGCCTAGCTTTTGGTATCGGGGAAGCCATCTATTTTGACCTTAAGATGCAGTATTGACTTGGTTTGAGGCTCTATACAATGCTGTTGATGGAAGAAATCCGGCTAACCAGTTGATATGGTAAATATACCAGGATTTACAGGGTTTTAGACATCCCAGGTGGTGCAGGATTTCTTCCATCAACAGTATCTGGCCAAGAAAAGAAAGGTTTAGAGCTTAAAAAAGAAAACTGTTTGTGTTTGCTTTCCTGTAAGTCAAAGACCCTTGAAACGAAACAAAATACTTCTGGTAGGACAAAAACATGTTTCAACAACAAAAACACCATCACCCCAAATCACCAACATCACCAAACCCCTTCCCCAACCACCCCTCCCCGTTATTTATATATGGGTGGAAATCCAAAAATCGGGGTGTTTCCCCCAAAATGGATGGTTTATTTCATGGAAATCCCTATTAAAATGGATGATTTGGAAGGAAAAACCCACGATTTTTGGAAACATCCATATGATATAGATCTCTGGAAATTTGGGCATATATATGTATATACATACTTATTGAAACACAATTGGACCTCACACCTCCAAGTTATCTCCGTTATATATATATATATATACACGTCATTCCTCACCTTCCATAGGTCATCCATCCATCCATCGCTGTACGCCAGGAGACCCATAGGCTCCCTCCAAGGGAGGGACATCACCGAGCTCGGGAGCTGGACGAAGCATGGGTGACCTCTTCCGGTGAGGCTGTGGGTCCGGAGTTGGTGGGGTCAGGGTTGGATGGATATGGGATAANTATAATATATATACAATAAAATAATATAATATAATATAATATAATATAATACAATATAATATAATATAATACAATATAATATGATATAATATATATATAATATAGTTATACCCACCGTGAATGCATTGACATGGAACTGTCTGCAACTGGAGTTTGGGCAGAGGCTGCAGAAGACATCCGTTTTTTAGATGACCACAACGGTTATTTAGGTGTGTGTAAATGCCATAACTAATGATTCATGGGAGTTTTATTTTCATAGCAAGATTCACTTCAAAATCATAATCTTTAGCTAACATCAAGTGTTAAAAAAGGTAAGATACACACAGAAAAATGTATATAGGTGTGGGAAATATACACATATATTCTCTGTTGTTTATTTGGGAAGGAGGGATACCTTGATGATGATTAGGAAGTTGATCAATTTTTGAGCCATGATTTTAGATATGTACCGTATACCACCTGGAAAGTAGATGGCGCAACTCCCATGTAGTGGTTTATCATGGTTCTTTACTACTCGCCACCTTTTTGAGAGTTGCGCTATCTACTTTCACTGTGTTGTCAATGATTTGGCTGTGTCTTCTTTTCAAAAGAAAACTAAGAAATCAATGGAACTTTGGGGAACTTGAACGACCGGGTCACATGCAGTTTTGGTCATTTCCCATTATTCTTTGTCCATTTGGCAAATTCAATGGATTTCTAAGAAACCTTTTTGGGGTCTCGGTTTCTCAAATAAGAGAAAACACAAAGGTTACTCGAAAAGTGAGACCGCCTGGCATTGCTCTAAATTGGCTAGGCTAGACAAATGCACCATAAAAATTCAACAGTGAAACATATTTAAAAGGATACTTTCACAAACAAAACTAGTTGGTGGTTTCAACCCAATTGAAAAATATTAGTCAACATGGGAATCTTCCCAAGATTGGGGTGAAAATAAAAAATGTTTGAAACCACCACCTAGAAAATATGTAAAGCTAAATATATGGCAAACAAAAAGTCACACTGTGGGGATCCCATGTTTACTCTCCATGTGCCAGGATCGATCATCTCCTTATGTTGGGGATGGTCATCCCAATTCAAATATGGAATCCTGATAGTGGGTATATAAATGTTGATGACCATCCCTACCATAGGAAAAACAATGGAAGTTTAGACCCTAGCAAACATCCATTTTGCCAAACTGTTGTGCTTTGAAAACATCTCTTCGTAGATTCTGGAGCTTGGGAGATTTCGTCATTTTTTTGCCCGCCGGTGGTTCATTCCATCAATTCACCTGGATTCAACCGGTGGAGACTATAAATATCGAAAAAAATATATACATAAACATACTTATATCCATACATATATATATATATTAATATACTATGTAAATACCTCATAGTATGCTATTCTCTAGTTCCCTTCCAAAAACAAAATGGACAACACCCATCTCTTGGGCTACAAACTAACATCAACCTTCCAAAACATTGAAGCTTCCAACATTAACCAAACCAACATCTCTCAACCAAGACTATCACCTCTCCCCTTGTTTTTTTGCAATTAACAAACTAGGGGTATCCCTAGTAAGTTCGTAAATGGTTTGCAAATGGATCATAACCCCCCAATATACAAACTAATTATAAGTAGGCTATATAATCCATTTACTAACCATTTTACTAACAGTTAATCCTAACAGACTTACTAACCATTTTACTAACCATTAATCCTCACTAAAAAAAACACCAACGGGACACATCCCCAACCGATTTTTGTCAACGAACACCTGACACCACAAACCCCCCCGTTTTGAAATCTCCAGGAAAACCAACGGTGTATCGGGGACAAAGGAAGTCTCAGAAGTCTCCTGCAAATCCTTGGTCTCCTGGGGTGGAAACCCATGACGGATCCCGGACGGGGAAACCCATGGGGCGAACGGTGGTATATCTATATATACCTACATGAAAACCCATAGAAAATCAACGGTAAATGTAGGTAGATATATATTATGTACCATATATCATGGATCCTAAATGGGGATTGATACACGAGTTTTTGTGGTTGATGAAGCCATTTGCAAAAATAGGCGCACGTCAAATTGAAACATGTCCCCAAAGAGCGGGGTTTAAACAAAGAATGTTTCAATCAACCCACCACCGAGTACAACATGATTGGCAAATTCCAAGACATCCGAATACATCCTCAGGTGAATGGCGTTTGATCGTTATGTGTCAGGGGGTCCGGTCGACCGAACCTCAGGAGAATTATTATTTGCATATCTTGAGGACCTCGGGGATATTTAGTTGAGAAAAAAAAGGGGTCCCACTTTTTTTTTTGCAGATGGCTCTTTTTGGGTGTCTTCTTTTTCGGACTGTTTCGGCTGACCAGCCAACCGTAGGGTGGGGACTTGAAGAATCATTGGTGTACGTGGGATGCGAAAGCCCCGAGACCAGGAGACCGGTGACTTACATAGAGCGGACAGATGGGATCCCCTACTAATCATGGTCAAGAATCCTGGTGACTACTGGTGGGGTTTGCATGCCAAGATATAACGTTAGATGGCTTATCATTGCAATATCCGATTCTTTCTAACTAAACTGGTACAATACAATCATAATTCTCCAACTAAATGTTCAGGTCTTTTTTGGAGCTGGTTTCATCATTTGACAATCCAGTACGGATCCTTGTGACTTAGGTATGTTTACCAATCCGGGGATGGTTTATTTCGATGGGGTCAATGTAGGTGAATATAGCATACATGGATCCAAATGGAAATGCACATATGTCCCACAAAGAAACAAATTCCGAAACATAAACTGTTGGTGAAACGTCCGGGGTATCTTCCAGGGGTATGTGGGAGAGATCTTAGATATTTACAAGTAGTTTGCGGTTGTTTTTTTCTCCCCAAAGAGGTCGGAGAGGTTTTTCTTTTCACGGAGGGGCACCTGGCTGGAACCATGACTTCCAGGCCTCGGAAATCGAGGTGTGACAGGAGGAGGAATCCATGGATTCCTATGGCTACTTGGAGGATCATCCCATGACTTGTAAGTGGTTGATAACCATGGTTAATAAGTCCCCTAAATGGGATTGTTCCCCTCCCAAATGGCCTAAATGGCTTATAAATGGGGGTTACTAACCACTTACTAAATGGGATGGTCCTCCAAGTACCAACGTACACCCCTGAGAAATAGCCGGGTTGAATATATTTAATTTTCAGCTTTAAATGAAGGGGAAACCAGTGTTTTTTTAACAAAGCCCCTAATGTTTTTTGGAGGAAACTGAAACAAATAACAATGATACTAATATCTGGTGAATATACCATCTAGGTGGTGGTTGAGTTTCAACCCATGAATGAAAAATATGATATAGTCAGCTTGGATCATTTCCCCAGGGATAGGGGTGAACATATAAAACATTTGAAACCACCACCTAGCCATACATGGATCATATGGAAATGGCTATTTTCTTAATTATCTTTTAACTTTTGCATTTTACTATCCCAGATTTTTCAATGGAGCTGGTCTATTTACCAACCGACGTGGTGATTGATCCACCCAGTTGAAGAAATATTGAAGTCAACTTGGATTATTTTCCCAGGGGTAGAAATAAGAAATGCTTCGAAACAAGCAGCTGATCTACTTACCTAAAAAATCTACAAAACTGATTAGTTCAAAGGGGTGTAAATGTGCTATTAATATACACTTGTATAAACACTACACATTAACGAGTGTTTGGGATACCAAATTCTCCAGGCCCAAGGAAACCTTGGTGATCGACTCAACCAAGGAATCATTGGACACTCCAATGAGGGATTCAACAACCTGAAAACACAGAAGTTCGGAGTCCATTCGGAGTCCTCACAATAATCAGGTTACGAAGGTGTGAGGATTGTTGGGGTAGAACGGTAGAATAGTAGTTTTTCTCAGAGTGTCTTAAAACTGGTTGTTCAATAGGGATCCTTATAATGGTTTTTATCTGGGTAGTATAATCCACACATGACTGGGTAGCATAAACTCCTATATACCTTCAACAACCAGATTTTCTTAATTGCTCGCCTGGTGCAGCATGACTTGACTACATTGAACGTTGGGTCCATATCTTGCTTTCATGCTGGTTCACGCCCCTTGCTTTGATCAATACGTAGCCACATTAGCTGAATACAGGGGGTGGCTACCAGGTAAACACCCAGTGGGTGAACTTGCCAACATCTCAACCTTTAGGTTTTTACTTCAGGGTTTTGTTTTTTTTTCTCCATAAAATGCCTTGATATCGGGGATATGTCCCGTGGCAAGTAAACAGCGAAAAGCCGGAAAAAAACAACGAATCCAAGAACAACTCTCTTCGGCGTCATTCTGCTGTTTTTTTTCCATCCGGATTCAACAGAGACATATCGAAAACGCATCTAGCATCTAAACTAGCATCCTGGTGAGGCAGAATACAAAGCTGTGATAGTATGACATCTGTCAGGCAAAAGAAGGAGTCGTAGCTGGTACCGGTGCACGTGGTGCTGCTGCTTTTGATGTACATCCAGAAGGTACCCGTGGCATCACCACAACAGGTTTTGGCTTTGGCATCGGAGGTATATGCTTCGGTTTCCTCACCGTCCATGTGACCACCGCTACTTCTTTGGCTGGTGGTGGAGGCAGCACTAGTGGATCCGGAGTCAAGTGTGCCACGGCTGGGTCATCACCTGTTAATTATATCTTGTCATTTTAAGCATCCTTCCTCCCCAAAAGCAGCCAACAAATGGGACTGAAAAACAAGTGGGCCTTTTGTTTGTACACCCCCAAACTAACAGTTCGCACCTGAAAATGGACCCCATGGAAGATGAGATTCCTATTGGAAACCATCCATTTTCAGGTGCTATGTTCGTTTCAGGGAGGGTAGGTATTTCAATTGTTGTAGCTATGTTTGTTTTTTTCAAAAAAAGGTGGCTACCTTGGTAGCTAGTACCTTGGATCTACCCCTCCACCAAGAAACAGCCACCAGGATTCGATTACTTTTTGTAGTAAGAAATCCCCGCAGTCTAAACCTGTATTTAATTGCCACAATTGCATCCTGTTACTGGGTACCCTCCAGGGAACTAACATATCCCACCTTGGGAAAAGGAAAATCATCAAATAAACCTTGGGTGGGGATATGTTAGTTTCCTAGAGGGTATATATAGATCCAATCAATAGCAAGTCATCCTCAACATCCTTCAGACCTTGGAAGGTGCCTAGGTGCCCCGACGACCTCACTGGTCCTAATGGTGGAGATGCTACCTGGACCGGAGAGAACATGAATGACCCAAAAACCATCCATGTATATCCATGGGGCTGGTATATATTTACCTATCATTTACCATAAACATCAACAAAATGTAGGTAAATACACGATACATGGATGCTATGGGTGATGTTTCCTTTACCATCTCAAAAATGGTGGTCCCTGTTGGATGATAATAAACCCCTACTAAAATAATGATGATTCGGAAACAAACCTTTAAAAAAATAGCGGTTGGACTTCCCGGGTATATATAAATATATACGTGTATATATATATATATGTGTGCTGTTTTTAATGAGTTAATGACATGAAACCCCTAATACCACACTAAGAACCCTGAAAGATCCTGAGCAGTCGTTCCTTCTTTGCAAAACATCAACTAACATCACTAGTTAATGGGAACATCACCTACTGTGCAACATCTTTTCAAAACGGCATTAACTGCTAACTTCCAACCACCATTTTTCAAGGGACTTGTTTGTTTTTCAGGGGAGTAAGAGGAAATGCTCATAACTTACCAACTTACCTATCCTGTGATTTTGGAAAAGAATTCTGGGCTTCTAAAGGTTGCTCCTCATTTTTCGGATCTGAAAATACCATGGAAAATGCATGATGGCCTGGCTCCTTAGCTTACCTCAATATCACATGGTATTACTACTGTTGCCCAAAATTCAGTCAAGCACATGTCACACAGGAAGGGCCCTGAGATATACGAAAACCCGATTTTTGTTCCAGCTTCAGCCCAGCTTCAGAAGAAAAATCGATGGTTGGAAGATGATGTTTTTTTTTTTTTCCGGGCCCTGTCTCTCTTTTCATAGCTATCACTATTCTGTATTTTTTGGTAAGTTTTTTAGAAGTCAAAGCAATCCTTCAAATGACATCCGGTCATTCAGTCCTGAACTTCAGGGCATTTTTACGACACTCAACTTGTCCCAACTTCGACCGACTTTCTTGAAACCACTCTCAAACCACCTGGATTTTTCACCACCCCAATTCACCCGTAATCAGCCCGGACAAAGCTGGGACCCTTCTTTTTTTCCCATCTTTGCGTTGCTCCAAATTGTCAAAGGTTGAGATTCCTCAAACGCCTCGAGAAATCCACCTTGGTGCGCCCGTCATGAAGTCACGACATTCCCATGGTTTGGCACGTGAAAAGTTGAGAGAGAAACATGGAAAACCAAGCAAAATCAAGGAAGGTCTGAGTTGAAATCACCTTAATACAACAAAAATCCAGGCAATGATGCTGGCAAATTGGCATCAACATTGGATGAAAGTTTCCCTCCAAGCTTCTATGAATCAATGAACATGAAGAAAAGTGAACAACGCCAACATGCCAACATGAAATATTTGCTTTTTTTTTCACCCCAAAGAAATCTAGGTTCCCCCCCCCACTATTCAACATTCTTTGCATGTTGGGTGTGCGACCAAGATGCGGATTCATTCACAACTTTAAAAGCCGTGTTTCTGCCCCATGATCTTCAACAAACGCTGGAACTCACTCAACCTCAGTCCAGCTTTAAAAAGTGAAGTCAATTTACTTCACATTGTTGCACAATTTGTTGTCATATATAATGATTATGTTTCCTCAACGTGGACAGCATGTGTTTTTTTCCGTTCCCAGAAACAGCAACATGTTCCATCAAGAATCACTCGTCTCTAGAATAGCAGCTGGGCAGCTCCGTAATTCAAAAAAAAAAACCTTCCCTTCTGTGCTCCAAAGTTTGGGGAATCATCAACGAGCATTCAGAGAAGCCTGAAGCATCTTGAGACAAAATGTTGATACCCTGGAAAATGAACATGGAACCCAAGAATGGAGGTTTGGAAGATGACTTTCCCTTTCAATTGGATGATTTTTGGGTTCCATATTCATTTTTCAGGGGTGTAAAATCTTGATTGCTTCACAGGGCCCGATCCATTTCCAATGTGATGGAACTTTTTGGAAAACATGAAGGCAATGATGGCAAAGTACATGGCTCATCGTCCCCAGAAGGTACGTTAATACAGGGCTTAATATGAACCAATACATGTGTGTCATCTACTTTTACCCTGGTGTGTATAAAGATTTGGTTCAACATCCAATTGAAACAACATCCTGGAAAACCAGTTGCTGTTCATTTCCATCAACTTTACCCCTAAAACCAGCCACAGTCCGTTGCCTTACACATCTCCCCTGAAGCTCAAAGAAGCAAGTCTTTGAGATGCCCAAATTCTTACCTTTCCATCATGGCTGGTCAACCGGACCTACCCCCCTCCCTAACGTACCCTCCACCCGGGAAATAAGGGTTCCCACGGAGGGTACGTTAAGGGGGGGGGGGTATTTCAAGGTTCTCCACCCTCAAGGTACAACTTCCAATACATGGAAAGTGCCGCCGAAACCCCTACGTTCAAATTACGTTTCAACAAAAAACACATCGACCGTCATCAACCAACTGCTGCTTCTTTTGTGACCGTTTTTGTTTTGGAGATGAGGCGTGATGACATGATGACCATGCCAAACATTTAAAAGAACACAACACCTTTCCAACATTTCCAACCCCCCCCCCCGAAAAACAAAGAAGGCCCAGCAACGACAATCTCTTGTCACTATCCTGGACGGGTCTGCTGTTGAAAGGTTTGAAAGGATTCACATTCGACAAACCTGAAAATGTAACTAGCTCCTGTTGTAAAATTATGTTCAATTATTTTTACTTTTTGAATTTAAAGGAAAGCCAACTTTTACAGGCTTTTACTTAGGGATATATAAATCATAAATCATCATAAATCGCAGGAAGTCAAAAGATGGGACCAAAATGGAGATTGCCGGCACAGTTCATTCTACAAGTAATGATGAATGATGTAACAGAGACAAAGTCATCAAAGGGCGCAATTTCGCTGCACATATTCTGTGTTTTTTACGACTGGTTAATCTACCCCTCCCTAACGTACAACCCCCCCAGAAATAAAGGTTTAATAAGGCCTTATTCAGCGAAACCAATGGTTAATAATAAACCCTTAATAAGGCCATATTTCTGGGGGGGGTACGTTGACTAGCCATGAATATATATATAAACTAAGATGAATATATAATGTATAGACTGTATAGAAATAATATCATCTTTGAATACAAAAGTATACATCTATAATCATCTATACATGACTAAATCTATATCATACTCGTGTAATGTGAATAAATAACAAACGGTGTGTGTTTGTGCAAATAGAGACAAAATTATACAAACGAATTGATTAAATTATCCAACCATGATCATTGCAACAAGTTTTCCTTAAACAACAAAAAACCACGGCGCTTCACATGAAAACCTCTACGAAGCACCACCCGAAGGCGGACGTCGATGCGCCGATCCCACCGTCCAATCATCGATCCAAGTCTCTCCATCAACTCTCTTGAAGTTCTCCATACACGAGGACTTCAGTTGTTCAATTTCTTCCTGTGCAAACGGTCCAAACGCGCTGAGGATTCACCAAAGATTCAAAAAAACCGTCAAAATCAATTTGTGGGACTTTTGTGCCCAAAATCATTTTTATCCCCTATGGTATACGGTATATCTGTACCATATTCAGGCTGCTGTATGCATATTCAAAATCTCACTTCACACGGCACGTCTCGAAAAAACAACCACAAAAGCAACGCAACCACCTTTTACGGCCATGTGTCTCCCCAAAATGATTTGCTTCTTCGGCGGTTGGAAAAATTAAGTTACTGTACAAGCAAAATGTCCATGGTACAAACATGTAATTTACCATGGTAACAAATAAACAACTACAGTAGATAGTTTCAAAAAATCAAATATTATGTATAATATGTGTATATATATATAC
>DF241674.1:85127-120238 GCA_000507305.1 Breviolum minutum Mf 1.05b.01 | reverse complement strand
ACGAACCTTAAGGTGACCTTAAGGTCCAGGTACGTACCCTGACCTTTGGCCCCTTGGCCACCAATGTCAATGTTGGAATGGTTGAGTTGGCACCTTTGCGTTTTAAGCAGTTGAAGGAAAAAACGTATGATTTGCGACTCTTGTTTTGGTAGTTAGAAAGGCTTTGGTTTCAGGGGCCGCATGATGGGGCCTCCATGGTAAGCCTTTTTCTTGGTGTTTTGGCTTTTGCTTTGTTTTCAGACTCTTGGTTTTTGCTTAATTGATTGCAAAAATTGATCAACAGGATAAGATTGGCTTCGACCGACGTAGCCTTGAGCTCGTTCGGCTAAGGCGCAAAGAAAAAATGTCCGCCTTCCGTACAAAACTTAAGCACCGTCCGAAAACAGTCACGTCAGTGGTTTGAACCCAAACAGTTTGAACCAAATGGCTTTGGAACTCAAAATTTCATCGTGGATACCAGTGAAGTAATTTTAACATAAAGTTGGCTAACATGTTTAAACATGCTAATATCTTACAAACACTTAGCATAACATTAATATACTTCTAACATCGCACTAGCATACATTTACTATAGTCCTACTAAACCCCGTAAAGCACATAAGTCTCTAGCTAATTCACAGCCCATCAAAGCAGCAGGTCAAAAATCGTCAAATTACTACAGTTTCGCGTGATGGACACGCATCTTACGAAATGGTTGCTCGGCCAGGTGAGTGACAAATCGTCAAGTTACTACAGTTTCGCGCGATCGACACGCACGATCTTACGAAAGGGTTGCATTTCCGCAAACATTTTTCGGACCATGGCGCCCCCCCCCTTATTACCAAAGTAAAGCATTTTAAAGTATTAAAGTAAAGTATTACAGTAAAGTAAGTGAGTAAAGTAAGCAAGTAAGGTACGTAAGTTAAGTGAGTAAATAAAATAGATAAGTAAAGTAAGTAAGTAAAGTAAGTAGGTAAGTTGTGTAAGTAAGTAAAGCAGGTCAGTAAAGCACATAAGTTAAGCTAGTAAGTTAAGCAAGTCAAGGCAAATCAAGTCAAGAAAGTCAAGCCAAGAAAGTCAAGTAAAGAAAGTTCTAGTCAAGCAAGTTGAAGTCAAGCAAGTTGAAGTCAAACAAGTCAAATCAAACAAGTTCAAGTCAAGCAAGTGAAGTCATGCTAGATAGAAACACGGCTCCTAGGAAACGCCCTTCGACCCGTTTTTCGGGAAAAAAAAGGTCCCTGCGAGGCAGGAAAATGAAGCGTGAATACTGTTGGCTGTTGGTTTCAAAAAAAAAAACGGCGTATTAAAATGATAGGAACCAGCTGTTGGGCCAAAAGTTCGGCTTGTTTATGATCCATTTTCCGCATTCAGCCCTGCCAACCCGATCCCAGAAACACAATCGGCTCCCCAAAAAATTTGGGAGAACCGTGGAGCCCCGACGCCAGAAAACAACAAAAAATCCAAAAACCAACAAAGAAGATTCCCAGAAAAATCCGCGTCTATTTAATATCCAGCACATCTTCAAAAAGGTTTAACCGTAGAAAACCAAGAGTTGTTATGAGCTGCTCACCCACTCAGGTTGCCTGTAGGTTCCACAGGCTGAATTGCGGCCTTGAGGGGTTCGTCATTGCTTGAATATTCTTCAACTTCCATATCACGTGATTTCAAACCTATGTGTAAGCAGCATACTTTGGAACATGTTTGCATTGGCAATATTCTATCTCTGTTGAACAGCGCAATCCAAAATCATTCTGAATCACAGCACTAGTAGTGGCAGATTTGATTGAATGTTTTATGTTTGTATTTTGGTGCATCTTAATCTTGCATGTTGTAAGCTAAGCAGGAAGTGATGCATGATGTTTTTGTATCAATTGAGAGAGATCTTTGACAGTTGCCAATAGGATTTTGTGGAAGATCTACACAAGTGTAGCAAAGTGGTAAGTGGTATCATGTTTCCCATCTTGCGACTGTTGACCCTGACTGCGTGGCTTTGCTCGGACAGAAGTGGGTGCGGGATCAGTGTTGGGTACCCGAAAGTGCCCAAGTTGGGGCCTTGGATGTTGATGCAACAGCATACCGATTCCAATGGAACCTTCACCAGAAATCCAAATTTCAGGTTGGCGGCTCATGATGAGAAGCCGACTTGTTCTAGGACAGAAATGTTGCCGAGAGTTTGGCGGATGCATGGTGTTAGGTAAACTTGGTGAAATCTTCCAATGTTTCGGATGTTTCACCACAGGAGCCGTGGCAGCATGCCTCACTTTCGCTGCTCAGACCTGAGTTTTGGAGTGAATGAGTCAATCCATTGGAATCAAGTAGAAAGAAGTCATTCCATTGGAGGCTCAGACTCTCTTCGTGCCATCCTCTTTTTCTGCTTGACACCTGGTGATGGGAGGTGTTGTGTCTGTGATATTTTCGAGACATGTTGGAGCCAATGAACTGTCCAGATGTTGACGTGATTTTTGACCGCCTAGAACTTCAGCTTTGAGATTCCGAAATTCAAATTGCACTTTACAGCATGCAATTGCATCCTCACTCTCCGCATCAAACAACACTGAAATTGTCATGCTCAAATCGGCCCAGTAAGAACTAATTATTGGTAGCCAGTAGGTTGAAGGAACGCATTAGCAATGTGCCGGTTTGCCCAGCCCCATTGATCCATGTTTATTTCGACCTGTTGATACCCAAAATTTGCCAGAAATGCTGCAATATCATTCTTCTGTCAAAGCTGCCGACCCATCACCATAATCACCAGCCGTTGAGGGGCCTCCAGGGTTCCCAAAAAGTGGGTTTCTATGCATCACGCGCCATAGCGAGTGTGGGTCCGGTTTGCAGAGATGGACGCCACTCGCGCGTTGTTGGACTCCTTGATGGGGAAGGCATCCGTGTCCAATCAAAAAGTCTTTTTGGAAGCTCAGGGCAAGGGACTGTTGAGTTGTTGGCTTTTGCGGCGGATTTTTGTTTTGCTTCTTTTGTGATTATCTTTGTTCTCACTTTGAAAAGACGAGTTCCTGGCATTGAAATTGCTGTCAGGATCGTAATTCTGCCCCAGACTCTAAGAGGCAAAGCTTCAAGGACTGAAATGAAGGGCTCCGTTCATATTCGATTTCTTGATTTCTTTGCGATTGTTGTGGATGTAAGTTGCAAAAGACTGGACTTAAGGATGAAATCTCTGAGTCAGCAGTGGTATCATGCGGGCCCCCTGTGGCCGCACCATCAGTTCACCAAAATCAAAGGATCCAGATGTGTGCAAGTACCACCTCGTTGGCGACTGTCCACATGAGATGTGGGTCAACCAGGGTGGGAAAGCTTCGCCGAACAGTCCTGTCGGACCATGCAAGAAGCAGCATTCTGAGGCAGCGATATGTCAACAAATTGTAGGCATGTGGCGTGGGTACCTTGAAATGATAAACCAATAAATCATTTGATAGGACCAGTCTGACTAGTTGACATAGTCACTATTCACGTAGGACAGACAAAACATTTTCACCTGGAAGTGCTTTCAAAGGGTTACAGACCAAGTCAGTTGTGAAGACTCCATGGAAGGCCATGCGAGAACGTTTGAAGGAAGATAAGGATTATGTGTGGAGGCTAAAATCTAACTTTTGAAATTTGAGCTCGAAGTTTATCCAGATGAGATGATACAAATGGCAAGATCCGTTTCAAACGACCCCGGACGACATTTTTTTGAGGTCAAATATCGATGGCGATACTTGGAAGATTTGAGATTCTTGGCCGCAACTGCTTGAGATGAAATGTTTTTCATGGCGGGAACAGCTGTTCTGTTGTCAACTCTGGAAGAACCTTATACTGACTGAACTGTTTCCCCATGCAAGTGGTTTCAGAGAATAAGGAGTCTTCCTGCAGAAACTTGTTGATGACAACAACAAGAAGGCACAAAAAGTGTGGCTTGCCAGCAATCTGTATGATTTTGCAACCCTTCATACCTGTGTCACACCTCGTCGCAATCTCTCTTGTGGAAAACTTTTGGATTTCAGTGGCACTTTTCGTGAGTGCAAAAGATGGCACTTTCAATGCTCCTTTGACTCACCGGACGTATGTATTTTTTTCGATGTCTAAGTCTAAGGCGAGAAAAGCTGAAAGAAGGAGTTACTTGCACAGCTGATACTCACAAAGCTGTTGAAGGACCCTTGGCAGAAGAATGACTCGCGGTTTCTTTGGAGGTGGAATCAATTCTGCACACACCAACACGGTTGGATTTTTTCTTTGCATTCCCTGAAATGTTGGGAGCTTTTCGGCAGTGTTTGCTTGAGTTGGTTTTGCCAAAAGGTCATATCTCCGCGAGAGAGACTGAAGCACATGAGAAGCTTCAAGCTGCCGAGAAGATGGCAGAGGACGGTGACATTGTTGTGTTTGCATGTGCTGTCTGTTTCCAAACCTCTGCCACAGGAGGGAAACCTGGAGGTTAGCAAGAAAGCCATGGAGGAAGCTGTTTCTTGGAGATGGAACGGGAGGAAACTGGTCGTCATTTTCAGGTTTTTAAACGATTTCACAAAGGCCAACAATCATTGGACCAAACCTTTGTGCTGAGAAAGACAAGATTTGATCCAAATTTGATGTCTTTCCAAGGATTACTTGGCGCATCAAAAGTTTCGCCTGGCCCGTCTGAAGGATAGACACTGGAAAATTTGCTGGGCACAAGGGATGGCTACATGAGCTTCGAATGGCTACACAGCATATCATAGCATCATGATGGCTGCATCCTGTATAGCTGCAACCATGTCATAATATCCAACTTATATCCAACTTTCCCTCAGGAGGTGGCGGAAGGTTGGATGGATGTGCCTTGACGAAAAAGCGGGATCTGATTCCCAAGTCCAGAAGCTGAAGAAGCAAGTAGGTTTCTCTTTTTGTGAGGCATTCAGCTTTAGTGTTCTATCCAAATTGATCATTGATCTAGATGAATTTGTCTAAATTTGTCTGAATTCATCTTAATTCTGATGATGATTCATGAACTTGGGTGATGACTATATCGTGGAGTCTTGAGTTGATTGGTTTACATTGTCCTTTTCACACCTCAGGAATGTTGTGAAGTTTGTGGATCACAAATCTCCTGGCGCGCAGTCGAGGAGCTTGAGGTGCGACACCTGTCATATTGTTGATGGAAGAAATCCAGCACCACCTGGGATGTGTAAATCCCTATAATGGGATATTTACCATATCAACTGGTTTGCCGAATTTCTTCCATCAACAGTATGAGGCAAGATGGTTGGATATGGGAAATGTGAAACCTTGAAGGACTTTTTTCGGATGTTCCAGGCTCGCTCAAAGGGTCGAGATCATCCACATGTCCCTGGAGCCTGGCATCAGGTGCAATTCTGAGCTGGAAGAGTTGTACATGTGGAGAAATATTGATGTGTGAGATTAGATTTGAGAAGTATTAATTAACTAAAATTCCGATTTGTTCATCAAATCAACAACAAATATTTTGTTGACGCAAGATGGTTGCAGATTCCGTCAGATTCATGTGACCTAAAACCGATGGAAGGGCTGGAAGAGATGTAGAGAAGCTCTCAAGAAGGTCACAGAGGACGCACAGAAAGCTCGGGTGCCAAGGAACCAGGGACCTTGTATTTCGTGAAGGTATCCTACGGTATCATATCGAAGTTTCACCTGTGGGTCGATGTTGGTGCCCAATTGAGGCTCGTGAAGCTTTGGGTGGTGCAGATGTGGGTGAAGTTGTGGATGAAGGTGCACCTGATCCTTTCGCAGGCCGGTCACCAAAACCAGGGTCACCAGGGTCACCAGTGCCATTGCTGTTGACCACCTTTCCGACGTTGGAGGCCGAAATGGCCGAGGCCGGCGAGGTCGAGAGCAGGAAAAGGCCCACGGGCTTCCTGAAATCACCGATTCGATTGAAGGGATGAAAGTTTATGTATATGCAAAACCCTCCAGTTTTTGGGGATCCATAAATTTTTCTGAATCAAAAACACCAAGGCCGAAAAAGTCATCCAAAAACACCCCAAAAAATGGAACCTATAGCAACCGAAAATCACAAAAAAAAAATCCGGCAGGTGAAACCCGCTGCCAGCCGCTCCCGAGATGCTAGCAAGGCAAAGTTTGAGAGTGGAACGAACCCTTTGGTGAGGAACGAAAATCTAGGTGGTGGCAACTCAAAATATTTTTTTGTTTTCACCCCTACTATTTGGGGAAGATGAACCCATTTTGACGAGCATATTTTTCAAATGGGTTGAAACCACCAACTAGAAATCATTTTCTGCAAACATAAAATACTTTTGAGAGGTCACATTGTGCAAGTAAACACCCCGTCTTCTCCCATCGTAGCATTTGGTTGGATGCTTCATGTTTGCCACGAGGCGCGCAAAACGAGTCCTTCCAAAGAGAAGGCGTGAGACCCAAAGTACATCCATTGGATGAGTCTGGTGGGTTTGTAAGCTCCTCCGTTTGCCAGTTTGGTTGATTCTGACTGTTACAATTCCAGGGGAACGGTTGATCCGAATCTTCGTTTGATGGCTAATTTCCTAAAGAAAAACGGAAGCTTCAAGGCTGCGGTCTTGGCAGGAAAAGCGTGAGAAGGAAAAGAATCGGGAAAAGGGAAGAGGAAAGGAGAAAGACAAGGACACGACACCAGCAAATTGGACCCTTTACTTGCTTGCCTTTCCAAAAAGTGTCTGGGCAGAATCACACTTAGTCCGATTAGAATCTGCATGAAGATCTTTTTTCTTGCAGGAACGAAAGAAGAAAAGTCGCCGCAGCTCTTCCTCCAGGCGTGGCAAGAAGCGAAAGAGCTCAGAAGGTCGAAAACGACGAAGAAGCCGTTCCAAGAAGTCAGAGTCTGAGCCCAGCCATGGCTCGACGAAATCGAGCTTGTCATTGTGGGGTTGGTTTCAGAAGTATCAAAGTAACATGGGAAGCAGCTTGCCAAGGAGAAGAAAAACCAAGAGCAGTAGCAGCTGATACTTTGCAGATCGCAGTACTGTTGATGGAAGAAATCCTGCACCACCTGGGATGTAAAAAACCCTGTAAATAATGAGGTAAACTACCTATCAACTGGTGCAGGATTTATTCTATCAACAGTAGGACTGCACGCCAGAAAGGTTGCAGACAGATTTATACGGACATGCAGCGTGCGGCAGGAATCAATTACGGAGTTGCCAAGCATGTGGCTTCGTAATAGCAAGGGATCATTCATATCATTCTGCCAAATTATAACGTGCTACGTGTTATGTGATCATTTGTTTTCCTGCTTGAAATGTGTACCAGCGCTCTTAGATGGTTGAGTGATGTGGTGAGATGTTGATTGACCTCGTGCAAAGGGCTGGGGTCTTCTGTGCAGAAACAGGGCGGGTCTGCATGAGTTTTGCATAGGAGGTGAGGCACTGGTCCAACTGCTTGCTGGTTGTTTAGGAGTGGGGGTTGGCATTCTGCTTGATGGATCAAAAGTAGAAGATGGTGTGGGTTTTTCACCAGCAACTGGTCTGACTAGGTATCAGCCAAAACCGTTCGGTTGCCTGGCATTGCTTTTTTGCCCGCGCCACCGTGGCCATTTTCTCAGTTTTTTCCGCACTTCCCAATTTACTGGCGGAAGATTTAGAAGGCCAAGATGCAGTCTATCTCGCAAATGGTAGCTCTACAAAAATCGTTCCCTTGAAGGGCCAAAAAAAACACATGTGCTTCTTCCTGTAACGAAGTTCTGCCGGCTCCTTTTTTGGAAATGGACTGGCGATGTGTGTTGAGAGTAGCATTTCGCAGTCATTGATCACGGTGCAGGCATCCCTTGAAATGGATTTGGGAATGATGCTTGGCAGCATTTTGTTGTTCGCTGCGTGGATTTGTCATCTTCATGTTCCGACGTCAAATCAGTGGATTTTCGGAAAGATTCTAAAGAATGCTGGTATTTCTTGGAGTTTTGGAAGAGCTATATATCCTTTAACTGAAGCTTTCCTGATAGAGCAGCGCATTTTGCATTTTTCAGGCAGTTTCAGAAGCAATATCTTGGGATGCAGAGAGGTCCGGTTGAGGCCTTGGCGTTTTTTTTTGTTGTCCGTTGACCTTCATGCATGAAGAGTGTGGAAAAATTCGATCTTGTTTTGGCAGAGTTTTCATGAAGTGTTTTGTAATAAAATGTAAAGCCGCAAAGCTGCAAGTGTTTTGATGTTTGTGATTTCCATCATTTCCACATGAAGGCGATGCCACCCATGGCTTCAGATATCTTTCAGGATCGACAGGCTGGAAGACTTGACATATCGCAGAGATATTCGTAGACTTGACGGGTTCACAGCATGTTTGATACATGTTTGATACATCTGCAGATGGTGCTTTTTAAGTGGTGTTTAAATGTGCAGGTCTTTGATAGATTTCAGGCGAATTGGGTGAAATGGGTGAGAAACTGGATTCGTGGTTCAGGGTCGCAGAAGCTGTCGGTGACTATGTTCCAACGAAAAATGTTGGTGCATCTTTTTTGCAGCATTAAAAAAAAGCACAGTAGGAGAAGGCAGTTGCATGCTGTTGGGATTGAATGGCCAAATTAATTGGATGCCTTCATGGATTTTCCATCAACTTTGGCATCGGCCAGATGCCTGCCATGACGCCATCGGCTCCAGCCAACTTTGCAAGAGCACCGGGTGAAGAGGCCGACATTAGATTGTTGGATTGGATATTTTGAATCCCTAAGGCCTAAGGCTTAGTGTTTCTCCCATCATTTATACAGAAAATGGCTGTATTTGAAAGGTAACTACTATTGGAGACAAACCCACTTTCAACTTCCATGATTATGGGAAGGGTCGGAAGGGTAGTGTTTCTGCTCATGTCATTCATGACACAACCAATGTGGAAAAAATTTGGATGTTTCATATCAGGCCTTTCAGCCTCGCATGGAGGCGAGAGTGTGACATTTTTGGGACGAAGATATGGCATGAAACCATGGAAGTAACAACTTCATACACCGGAATGAGCATAATCCACTAAAAAAACCTTGGCAAGTTTTTTACAACTTGCCTTTTTTTGTTGCAGTTGTTAAAGAATGGAAGACCTACACCCCCGAAAGCTGACATGGAATTTCCAAAATGTACCTCCATATTTGAAGCCGGAGAAGACATTAAAAAAAAAACCATCCATTTTTGGTAATTGATTTTCGGTGATGTAATAACTAGGGCTGCTAGGCTTTATTGATTTGGCTCGGTGAAATTCCAGGTGTTGCGGGAGACCTTCGGAGCTCCAGGGCACGGGAACTTTCGTCCGTTTCAGGGATCTCAGGTGGGACCTGCCAGGTGATACAGGGAAGGTAGATATTAACATAAATGATTCCACTATATAGGATATACATGCAGAATGCATATAATTTCATTGGGAATAAATGTTCAAAACTTTATTTTGCTTGAATCTTGATGAATTTTGTTGTCTTTTTGTCAGGATGGCTTTAGCAAGATGCTGCCCATCAGCCAAGAGACTCCTGGCTACGTGTTGAACGGTCAGTTCCAGAACCTGCCTCCACAACCGTCCAAGGCAGTGGGGGTTCCCAAAAGACCTCGAAGTGAGGCCTGTAAAACGACCTTTCTAAACAAAGTTGATGTGTATACAGTAGACATGGTGTATACTGATGTGTGTGGAAAATCATTCCAATACAAGCATAATGAGTTAGAAGAAGTCCTGATCACACATTTCAGAGACTTTCTGAAAAAATGCTGGCGGTCTCGTTCTTTTTCGCCCAGGTTTACCTGCAGCCAACGAGCATTCCAACACCTTTCAATTGTTTCCTGATTGGTGGTGACAGCCCGAAGGACGTGAAGGTTGCTAGCCCCACTTCGCCTGGTTCTGCTTTTGTCCAGGCTGCGTAAGTCATGAGGATTTTTTTTTTGGATGAAGGTCATAGCAATTTTTCATTGTTTTTTTTGGATGCCAGGCATTTCCATTAATCCCTTTGCAGCAAGAGCGACAACCGCAGGCAAGCACTCATGTCCTTGTTTGAACATTTTTTCTCCATCTTTCTACATACGTTTCTTTTCACATGGCCCGGGTACAAGAGTAGACAGGTCATTCCAGTCTTGCAGCCCTCTCAATTGCCACAACAGCCGATGACCTGCAACGAGCAGGACAGGATGTGTTTGGAAGTGGACTGTCGATGTGTCAGGATATTTCCTCTTTCAAATTTTGCACCAGAAAATTCCAAGATTTTGTTTCTGGACAGGATGTTTCCTTCGGCGAAGCGAGCGAAGGCTGTGATTTGAACATGGTTTTCTTTTCCCAGATGGAGAAATGCTGGAAATGTGCAAAATGCAATGTCAACATGTGATATGGGAGAATCCGATGGACCCGCATCCACTTGCTTTGATTGGACCTGCAGGTAGCATTGGACACCCAGAACTCTGCAGGCAAGTTTTTGTTGTTGAAGTTTGGATTTGACATATTTCACTAGAGAGAAGTTCTGTCCAATGGTTTGCCATTCTACCGATTTTTTTTCAGAGTGTTTGTTGCCAAGGTAGTTTGGAGAGCCTCCATTTTTCTGACTGCGTGAAAATCAACTCTTAACTTGGTTACTAGATGAGATTTTGGAAGTGAAGATTTTCAAAGCCAACCCTGAGCATTGGAGTTTGGATCCCATAATATCAACATCTTGGGCAACATGTACATGTCTAACTGCCAGGCGTCCGTGCTTTTATTTCGTCTGATGCCTAATATTTTTGATCGTCAGTTTTCACCATGGAGAATATGGTTGGAAAGCTGAGGCAAAAGGTTGCTGCGAGAATGGTGCGAACTGTGGTTATTGTCACCTTCCACATGGAGAGCGTGTCTGGTGACCTAGGTTTTTTTGTTTAAAGATCGTAATTACTACATGTAGCTTTTTGCGGAACCATTTGATGATGCTTCCTTTGGAATCTTTGGATCTAAGGCACCCAAGTTGGACAAACGTCAACGTTTGGTGCTGCAGTCTTTACCAGAGAACATCCTTCTGGAGCACCGGAAGCAGCTGGGAGATAGGAAGAAAAGTATATTATGAAAAAAATAATGATATTCAACAAGGTGCCCATAGTGAATTTTCATGGATTGATTGGTTTGCTTGCAATGACTTAGATTGGATTCTAGATCTTTGATGTAGGATCCTTGGCATTGATAATATTGACTGTTTTGGTATATAACAAAGGAACCACAAGGTACCACAGGTGTTCCACGTGGTCTTGGCGTGTGTCACAAACCTGCAAGGAGATGTTGCAACGCGCAGTGCGTGGTAGAGCCGAGCAGCGCCTTGTCTCAGTAGATGAATCTGTGAATCGCAACGTTTCATGTGTCCTGTTTGAAGGGTATATAGGAGTTATGAAAAGGGCTATAATTGTCTTGGTTGTATCAAGGATGATGAACTTTCACACACACTTGCAAGACAAAAAATGATGACTGCGACAATTTTCACAGACACAGTGTGAATTGCGCAATTGAAGGGTAGAGTCAAGCACAATAGACGAACATATTCGCAGATCCACGGTAAACCCTACCAACACCGGGGGACACAACACAGATAACAAGAGGTCTTAACAAAAATAATGCAACTTATTTTCCTGCAATATTACTTTCTGATTTTTGGTTTTCCCCTACTTCCAAAATTTTCATGCTTTCTTCAAAATGTGCGCTCAAAAAGAGTAGCGTAAGAAGCAGTGTTTTCCATTCGCTAAAAGTGCACCACCCAGAGCCGTGGTCAGCTGCAACCCCGGAAAGGGCAATATTTCTTCAGTCCCACTTTTCCTCCACCCATGGGATTTTCTGCTGTTAACCCATCGGTTAAAACTGCTGTTTTGGGCCCAATTTTTGTAAATTTCTAACCCTCCAGAATCCAACCTGTCAAACATGTGGCATTTTTGAGTGAAGATGCTACCAATTTGGAATGAAGATGCTACGAGCGAAAACGGCCCCAAAATGCTGTAAGTTGCGGTGATTTTTGAACTCATGCATTGTACCAGCCAAAACGGGTTGTTGTTAGTGCCTCTGGAAAGACATGCCCTTTTGCAATTAGTTGCGCGGGCGGATTTATCTATGTATATAATTGCTTATGCACAGTAACATGCATCCACAGACACCAAATGCTACTCATGATAGATTCCAAGCTAGTTGTGGACAGTCAGCTACAAAGTTTTTGTTTTGCTTCCTGATTTTTCATCTCTATAAACATCTATAAAGATCACACGATGTGTGACAGGCACTACATGGCTGGAGCTGCCATTCAAGAGATCCTGTTGCTTTGGGAGAAGCGTTTGGCCACCTTACAACCATTGAAGTTGGAAGAATCGGAGCACGTCGCAGAACGGCTGGGTGAACTCAGCTTTGAAAAGAACGTGGGCCTTGTTTCGAAACGCCATGAAACACGCCGGAAACGCCTGGAGTTTGATTGCAGTTTCTTTTCGACACTGAGGTATGTGCGAAACCTCAACAAGATCTTACGCAGGCGGGTGATTTTGCTGTAGATAACTCAAACTGTGAAGATAAACCCACTTGCACAGGATGAATATCTCGGAGCTGGTTGTTGCTCGAAGCAAGGGCTGGATAGGTACAGGCTGACAGGGGAGATCTTGGTTTCGGAAATAGTGTCTTCACAAGCTTTTTTCAGTTGACAAAAGAATCGAACCAAGACGGTTCATATATGGGTTCCGAGAGTTTGGCACAGTCATCAGCCGACAAGAGCCTAACAGTAACCAATCAGTATAAGCTGCTAATTTCAACCAACAATTCTGATTTTATAGTTGCTGCATAAATAGCTATGATTCCAAAAAACATCTAGAGATTCTCAGATATTTATCATATCTCATGGATTATCCCATCAACTGATATCATATTCCTATGATTCATATAAGGTTTTCCTTTGGGAACGGGCTCACCTTTCGGAACGCCGATGGCGATCCACCAAGGCCTTGGCCATCCGTGGTGCCAAGGAGGACAGTATGTACGTCACAGAACTTCGAGAGGCGTTTTGGTCATTTTGGTGGTCAATTTGTTTTAAACTGATTTTTCTTGGGATGGTTTTTTTGGATAGAATCATGATGAATGGAGATATGGTATCTTGTTTTGTGTATGTATCAAAGTCTTTTTTGATATTCTGACAAGGCAGAGGTTGAAGGTTCAAAATCATAACATCTTTTGGTTGCGTTGAAAGTTTGGAAGGCCTTGGGGCGCCTGCGACAGAAGGCAGTTTGAGGTGTGGCGATGATGGATGTTGATGGCTCAATTTGGACCAGAAAAAACTCCACGAAACACATCTGAAAAGATCCTTGAAGATGATCTGAAAATGTGAGTTTTTTTTTTGAACTTCCATAATTTTGAAAGAGTTTCCTTGGTATGAAATTCAATTGTTCTTCAAATTCATGCTTATGCTGCCATGGTCAATGGAGCTCGGTATGTGTCAATGATTGTCAAAGAGACCCTTGAAGACTCCCAAAGCTTCCATGAACAGTGGACTGGTGGGCAGGTTGTGAGCTTGCCCAGTGGATGAGATCCGTTGAAGTACCGGATTTCCATGAGGATCTGTTGAGCAAATTTCAAATCTGACCTTTTTAGACACCTGAAATGCTTATCGACTCATGGACTGGCGGTAGCTTCACCTGGGCAAATCGTTGGCGTGTGCATGGGATCGAGGTTTGGCAGCATGTAAGGCCGCCAAATCCTGGTGTTTTCCCGAGAAATCGGTCAACTTCTGTGGCGCAAAGATTTGGGGGAAACTCTGGGGGAAATCGAAAATTGCATAAAAGGAACGCCTTCTGAAAAGTTCTTGCAATCAAAAAGGTTTGTATTTTGTATTCTTCTGTGTTTGCTCATTGAGATTCTCTAACGTGGATGACACTAGTTACTGAGTTACAACACTAAAGACATGAATAGGGTCAAGAGTATAGTTTGTCTCGTCTTTCTCTCCCTGTCTCTTTAGATGTACACATTATTTCCTACCAATCTATAGTGTCTGTATCTATAGTGATATGGCCTATATGTATATTCTACAGATGCAATACATTTATAATAACGTAAAGGTATATAAGTATAGATTGATGTTGAACTAAACTCTGCAGCTGTCTTGTGCATGCATTGCCTGTCTTTGGAGAACAGTAGATGTGATTTTGCGCGCCAAACAGTTTTGCCGTTTCATTGGCTTCGACCGAAGCCGGCCGATTCTGCCAATTTGATAGCGGATCTTGTGTCTGTCGATCCAGAATCGAAGTTTGGGTTCGACAGGATGAGATCTGTGCCTTTCTGCCAACGCATGGAGGCTGCCTATTCAGGTCCACAGTGATCTATTTTGGCACTTTTAGGAAAAACTGCAAACTCTTTCGTGGATTTTGTTGGGGCCCAATCCCGCATCCATGAAAAGTGAAGTTCTGCTGTTGGTACTATGGTTGGTTCTTTTAGCCGAGTTGCTCCACGATTTCTGAAGGCTGCAAGTTATATAGAACACAGGATATACGGAGCGGTTTGGCTTGGAACCAGCAAAAAAAGTATCAACGGCTGCCAAGCCAGGACCTTGACAAGTGCACTGACGGTTAGGTGTTCTTGTGTCTGTGAGGATCGGAAAAGATCATCGGAACTACGGGTTGGAGGACCCGTTTTTCAATAGCATAGCTTTTGCTGACACGTAAGCTCCAAAGGGCTCAGGAGACATGTACAGTTCAGACGAGGGCTGGCATTGGGAATCTTCGGACATTTCCGCGATGCTGTGCTGTGCTGCGCCCGTTCAATTTTGGCGGCCGGATCTGGAAGCACCGTCAGATGATGAGATTTTTGCTATGTAGATGGCCTTGATTGACCCTTTAAGATATCTTTTGGATGGTAGCTTTCCTTGAAAGCCACAAAGTCATGAGCAGCATAGCATTTAAGTGCCAAAAATCACCTAGTTCCAAATCCAAGGGCGTTTCATCCGAAAGTTCTAATGCTTTGTTGCCACTTGGGATGAATACGCTTCAATTAGTTCAAGCCAGGTGGAATGTCCAACATTCAATCATTGCTGCTTTTTGCAGTTGCCCTGAATTTTCCTTTCTGTTTTCCCGACGGGTGATTTGCAGATCCAGCGTTTTGCCTTTGCGCACCGCGTGAGTAGCGTTTCCGGTGCGTCTCGAATGAAGTTGCACAAGCAAAAGGCAGACGTTCTCTTCTCGGTCAAGGTTCGACGATTTATCGAGCCATTGCATGCGATAAATTGATGGAAGCAAAGCTGCGGGCCGGTGATATACTCCTCCTTGGTATATGTTGGTATATGGAAAAAGAAAGGGATACGAGTTGCATGAGTTGTTCCACATTTCACCTTGGATTTGAAGATAATTGGATTAAGATGTACAGTTCTGCGGCTTTGCATGCCAGGTAGATCATAGGAAGGTTGATTTGCTGGAGGTGAGAAACATTTTGCACAGGAAGAGTTTTGACATAAGCACTGAGACACTTGGTCCCGTATTGTTGTAAGGTTGAAAAGAATTCTACTCCTGGATTGTATGAAACAACTAAGACAAGGACTTGCCAAAGAACATATTATCATAATCATTTACACTCATAGATTTAGATGTAGAAATGGATCCGGTATAGTAAAGAAAGATTCCCCCAAGATGAGATACGTTCAGGTTGGCCTCCACAAACAATCTTGCACCCAAGGCTCAGGATTTTATATGCGCAGGATTCCTTCCAGCGCAGGTCGACTCACATCTGTGGCTGGTGGATTTGGTTTCCACTCGACATTGTCAGGACCATGAATCTCATTGAATCATCATGAACCCCAAAAACAGCAGTGGCCATGGTTGTTCCGACCGCTCACGTTGTTCGCGAGTTGAGCGGGAGGGAGGAAAAAAAACGTCAAATTTCGTGTCACTTTGGCGTGTTAGAAAGCAGCTTCTTACTGTGGTGCCAGCATCTTCAGGTCGCTTGAAACACTTGAGTCCTTGACACATTTCACAATGGAATCAATGCCTGCTGTTTGTTTTGTTTCAGCGATTGTTATGCACAGAATCCAAGGCAACATCTGAGGTATGCGGATTTATATACTTCTCATGTCATAGCTTATTAATTGTATCTTACTATACAAATACATATACTGTACAAATATATATATATATATATATGATTAGTAAGCTAAGCTATGATAAGTATATAAATGTGATCAAGTCGTTCTCTGCCCAAGATGCCAATCTGCAGCCTTCTGCCAAGGCTGTTCGTGGCAACGTTGCCCCAGCGCAAAGTGGTTTCAGCAGCCACGCACGTGCATCAAGGAGGGGTGCTGTCTGAGGCTTGCAGGTAACAGGGCCATGTTTAGTCTATCTGCGTACATAAGTCTTTAACAAAGACTCTTCCTATTCCTGGTGGTTTCTCGGTCTGTTGGTCCTGGTATACATGGAGCAACTGCGAAGCACTAAGCCAAATCATGTGATCCTGAACAAGCTTCTAGTAGGACCAGCACTAGCAATGTCCTCTTTGCCAGTGCAGCTTTGGTATGAAGCTGAGTTTAGAGAATCAGAGAAGGGGTAATGGGACATGACAGATTCCTGAAATTTGGCCCTTGGAACACGCCACAGGTGCACTTGCACCAAAGAGATGTCATAATCGTCTGGAATCTGGAATGGTCCATTTTGGTCCTAGGTGGCTGTAACCTGCTGTGCTTCAATGCGCACAGGCACCGTGGATGAGTTTGGTGTTGGAATGTCGTGAAGCATGAAGCTTGTTGAATTTTCCCTCGAAAAGTGCTCTATTGGACACTAGTTGAGGAGATTCCCCATGTGTTGTAGTGATGATCTTGTGACTTTGGGAAATCAAAACTCCAGGACTCCGTCGACGAGGCCGGCTGTGACAGGTAGTCCGCTCGCTGCGCCATCGAACCTGTACGTCCTGCGTATTGGTAGGTTTTAAGAAAGATCTCTAGAATCTAGCAGGAACAATGATGAAAGTTCTAAGCAAGCTCTTTTTGATTCGAAGTTTGGGAAATAGGTGCTGTTCGCGAGTGGAACTTTCTCGGCAAAAGTCGGGTCGTTCTTCGTCCAACTCCAGGCTCTACTGTAGTGGCACAGGTGCGGAGACCATTTTGCGGTAGCTTGCAGTGCCTACACCATGCTGAAATGCTAGCTTTGAAGAGAACGATATATTATGTATGTATATAATATAATATATACGTATATTCTTCCGAAAATGGCTCTTGTGATCTTTTGGCGTGGTTGAGAGAAAAAATCCCATGGAGATACCCTTGAGTCAAATGATGAGCCACCTTCACCAGGCTTTTGCCCCCTCTGCAGAATCTCTTTCAATGCCAGCGGGAACTCTCTTCGCTGGTGCAACACCAGGCCATCAAAGCTTTGTTAGATACCAGTTCGGTAGATGAAGTTTGAAAAGATCTGAAAAGATGAAAGTGGCAGGTGAAAAACTGAATACCGTGATTTACTTGCATATCTTGAAGTGGAATTGTACTGAACTTCAGTGATTTTTATGAGTGGATCAGAGGATACATGGGATACATGGGATATTTTGGCATGTGCAGGTAGCGAGGACCGAGTCACAGAGAGCAGGATCCCACGTCGAATGCTGATGCCCAAGGAACCGTGGGACCCTGGAATGCTCGGTGAGTCGGGTTTTCCATTGGTCAGAATCAAAGGGTTGGTGAATCAGACCAAGAGCGGGATGAGGAAATCTTGACTTTTTTTTTTTCGGAAAGGAAAGTTTCCCAATAAAATAACTCATAAAAACATATTATGTGTAAATGTGTAAGATTTACACATTAACATATATCTACTATTAATTAGTCAATAGTTGATCCTTGTAAGATATAAAGAGTATAAAGATCCTTTTCTGATGAGTTTTCCGTTGGATATTTTTGGAAAATCACCCCGAGCCGAGCTCCAACTTTTGATCCAAGCTCCGTGCAGAACATCAAGTGGCGAAAGCCACATAAGCCACCGGTGAAACCATGGGACACCAACAAGTGCCTCGGTGAATGGAAATTTAATGGCTTTAAAGTATCAGATAATTAGATGTTCATCATGGATACCAACAAAAAATGAAAAAGCATCATATAACTCAATAGATATTATGTTGTTAAATTCCGAAGCTACAAGTAGTTTGAGGGACTCTTGAGAATTCCATTTCATGACTCATGAGCCAAAAAACAAGTCGTCTCCTACGTTTTCGACGCTGCAGGTGGAAGTTCAAGGGCTATGCTTGGAGGTGCCTTTCTGGTTTGACAAAGGGATCTTGAACTTGTTTTTTTTTGTCGCATTTTTGGTGGCTGTTCAGGGGCAACAAGCCCTACTTCGGAAAGTATGCCTTGCAAATTCAAGAGGAGGCCTTGCAGAAAAAGTGGAAAACGTAGGAAAAAAGTCTAAAAATCAGATTTGGTGCAAGAAAAATCAGCCACACTTGGATTTGGCAACTTGTGAGGCCTGGGTCAATTCCACCAATATCGAGGCTTGTCGTCGTATGATGGTCTCTTGGCGAAGATGTCAGATGGTTTTTGAAGCATCAAAGCAATATGGATCCCGCGAAGCTGGTGGTACAACAACGCAAATTGTGCAAAAAAAGCTTAAAAATGAGGACATGGTGGAATGTTACATTCAAATCGCTAAATTTCTGTCAAAAAAAGAGGACACACTTCCAAAACCACCAACTTGGACAGTTGTTGTTTACGATCTTTGTATTGGATCCCATTGATTCTGTCGACTTGATTTTGCAGCACTCCCCAGGTGCGAACCATGCGAAAGGAGAACGGTAAAGTGTGGCTGCGATGCTTCCCTCATTCTGCCTGACACCGAAAAAAAAACGAAAAGCCTCCAGCATTTTGGCAAAACCGAAAAAAATGCTTAAGGCCATCACCTGGCGAGCGAAGGAGTGCCGATATGGTGGTGGTAAAGGTAATATTCAGCCCTTACCTCAGACCGACCGTTAAATCTCCCGGTGAACGTGGGGGGCCCCCAACCGACCCCCCCACGAGATGGCTCACAACGACGAGCGACGAGCAACGTGTGTGCTGAGTTATTGGGTCCAAGCTGTTCGACCTGGATACATTCTCTTTGAGCTGGATGGCTGCAATGAGGCAAGAGTTTCTCACAGTTTTCCAGAGAAGTGGTGCAGTTGTAGAATATGGTATGGTGTTTGTATATATATATATATACACATAATATGTAAGATGTATGTCTGTTGAAAATTGACAACTCAATTGAAACAATACCTTTTGAATCCCGCAAATGAACTTACATTAGCGGAAACAAACACATGGTTTTGGATGATTGCATTTTTTTCAATGAATGTCCATTTGGGTGGCATTTGCCAGCTTTGCTGGTTCTACCATTTACGAATTAAAAGCAGCACTGGTGGCACACTCATATCACACTGTCAGTTTCCATATGATATTTTGGATTGCAGTTCGGATCGCAGCACGCCAACTGCATGATAGTGTAGCCGCACTGAATTTATTCAGACCTTTCATGTCAAGTCATGCAGGAAAAACTCTCATGAGCAAAAACTATGTGTGCAACTGCAATTTGTAGCTGTTCGAATCGCACCCTTTAGCTCTGCTGCAAAGCTTGGGCTGATTTTTTTGGCCATTTCTCGGATGCAGACCGAAACGTGTTATGAGTTTTCATTACTTTTTTTGTCTTTCAAATGTTCCAAGATCAACAGGTAGAACATTAATTGCTGCAACCCCTTTACAGGGCTGGATGGAATTGCTATACATGTTCATGTTTGGGAACCATGTGGTAATGTTTGGGGAACATGGATTTGTGTATGAAATGCATTTGATACATGTATGCTCCCAAAAGTACATAGATGTTTGCCTTTTCTATTTGAGCATAGTGTCAATCTGAAATTTGTAGCCAGTTGACAGAAATCAACTATTTTGCTAAACGTACTTATGCTGTTCTAAAGTAAAACCACTAATGCTTTATCTCTTTGAGGACCTCACGATGTCACTAATATTATACTAATATTCTATCTTTTGAATTTCGAGGTTCACAGAATGTTGTCGTTTTTCAATATACTACTTACAATCAACTAGTAGAATCAAATTGAGCAAGCGGTAAGGTGTTTGCAGCATTGTCATATGACATTGAAAGTTGAACGAGAGACCACCCATTCTTCTGGATTGTTGCACAACGTCAATGTCATATACAGTAACCTTGATTGACTTTTCATCATTTTTCCGTGTCTAAGCCCTATCAAAAGTAGATGCACAAAAGCAATACCAGAGCTGACATCCGTAAGTCTATTCTTGATCCAGCCCGTATAGCAGCACAGATGTAGAATCACCAGCCCAAGTGACATTTGCGAAGCCTAAAACTTTGCGCAGGCAGCTGCAAGGAGAGCTTTCTCATACTGCATGCGTTATTTGCCATTCAAGGCAGGGCTTTCCAGATCAACAATGAGCAACAAGTTAGTGAAGATGACAAAAGATGTTAGCACACGCCTGCCAGGCAGCATTCAATGTGCATTTTCAAGACAACCCATATCAACCCAGAGATACCACACGCCCCACCATTACAAAAACTTTCAGTGACAAGATCTTAAACCCTGCACCGCATTTTGCTAGACCAAAGTTCTTGTGAAGACAAATGGACCTTCTCGTTTCGAGCTGGGACTCGCAGGTGCATCGGGGTTCTTTCAGAGTCTTTCCGATGGTCAAACAGAGTCTTAGTTCCGATTTTCTGCTGAGTTTGTATGATTTTGGTTGAAATTGTACGTGCTAAAATTGCTTTAGTGGCTAGGCAGCCTGAAGTCCAAGAAGCACATTCCAAAGGAGTTCTTGAAGAAAACGGATGAGAAATGAGCCTGAGAGTCTTTGGTAGTGGAGACATGTGAATACATTGTGCCGATGCCATATGCGATTCAAACTCCAAACATGATTTTTCATAGCATTTTGTTCTACAAGCATTGGTTCTAAATTCCAAGCCCTTTCCTTTCCAAGTCGAGCTGTGTGTGGAGCAGTAGCGGTGTGATTTTCGAAGAGCCGGCAGATGTCAAAATTGCAGGGTCATGTTGTGATCACCCGCGGATGGTTTAGACGTTTAGACTATGTCACACTGAACAATATCTTATTCAAAGTTCAGGGTGGTGTTCCACAGCGTTTTCCTGTATCAATCTTGTTAGCAGACTTTCCTGAGAAAAAAAAACCTTCCAAGAGTGTGCCTGGCCAAACTTTTGTTTGTCGCTTCCAGACTGGATGTTGGTCTCTGATTTACGGCTCCAGCTGCCTCAGCATTCAATCTCGCCGCATTCGACAAACATCCGCGACATTCGCACTTTGATCATAGCTGTGACATGATTTTTGGCACAGAATTTTCACCTGCACATTTTGACCATGTGATACATCGAAGAGGTTTGTTATGCCTGTCAGAGATCTTGAGAGATTTTTAGAACACCACGTAATTTGGAAGGTTATCCCTGTGGATCATTGATTATCTCGAGCTCAAAACTACATCTTGACTTCTATAGCTAACATGGACATGCAGGCTGGGACAAGTCAGGGTCAGTTGTCACAGTTTTCGGGAGTCTGATGTGCCGGTTTGAGACTGCATTCGAGAGAGCTCGCTGGAAGAGAAATGTCTTGAATTATCATGACTTACACTCCCTAAACAGAACGAATTTATCCGATCTGTTTGTTTTTTTCCATCAGACCAGGCAAACTTGTTGGGCCGCACCCCTCATCGAGGTGGGATAGAAAGATTGCCTTTGTGGAAATCAAGGAAAGTTGTGAAAAAAATCCTGCGAATATCTGCGATGACAGGTATCTGGGATATTCTTTTCAATCAAATTATACATGGAGAGACTCACAAAATGCATCTTGCTATTTGGACATCATCGCGACAGGTCATGCAACGCGTCCTACACCCGTCCCAGCCGCACGTTCACCGGTCCAACGGAATGGTTGCCGGCCGACTCAGTGGGGAACCTCAATATTGGGGGCCCCAAACCCGGGTGCTTAGAGAAAAGTTGATGATAAAGAGCCATGAAACTATATGAAACTTATGAAACTATCAACTTGTAGTAACTTAAAGGCTTATATGCTAGATAGGCACTTGTTTTTTTCTCCAAAAAGCAGGTTAACATCAATCATTTTAGGTTTTTTTAGTGTTAGTTGGTGGTTTGGTGGATTAGTGGTCTGAAATTTTTAGGGGACAACCTCAAGCTATGGGTGCCTTCAGACACGGCCACGTCAGGATGCTGATTCGAAATCGCGTTAGCAATGGCAGGGGATCCCAGTTTTTTGGGGAAACTCTGTGCGGATCCCAGTTAGCACTCCGCAGAATAGAGTGCTAGAAGATTTAAGATTTAACTTGGATCTTTTGTGATCCAAAGATACCTCTAAATACTGTTGATGGAAGAAATCGGTTCATCCCAGTATTTACAGGGTTTTGGTACATCCCAGGTGGTGCTTCCATCAACATCATGATCAAGTTAAACACCATCACCACTTGATGTCATTGAAAAGCTTTTTTGGAGAGATCCATGAGGCATTCCTGCACCTGGAAGTCCTGTGCTGGGAGTTTTGCGAGGTGGGAAATGGGAAGGAGTTAATTTAAAGGATGTCAGTTGGGATGAGAATCATCAGCAGCAGTTGATGGTATGTTGGGTGGAGGTGCTTGAAGAGTTTGTGGAAAAACATGAAGTTGTGTGAGGACTTGAATCACCCATAAAAAAGATCCGGGCGATTACCCAACTTTTATGAGAGTAATATTTCAGGCATGACAAGGGAATATTCTAGGGACTACAACAGGACTTGAAGGCAGGAAGCGACTCACTGTTCTGTTTTCCTTTGGTTCCATGAACAATAAGGTACAAGTCCCAATGCCCAACGGCCAGCAGGCATGCAGTTGATGGGATGTGTGGCGTTGTGAAGACTAAAGCTGACTCACCAATTTTTGAAGCATTTATACATATTTATCATAGTATTTATCTTTTGGATCTACACCCCACCCAGTACCAGTCACCACCAGGATTATCACATCTTTAAGTAGGGGAAATCCCAACCTAAACCTTTATTTGCAACTTGAATCCTGGGTCAAGGGTAGATCCCAAAAAAAGAAATATATATATATATATATAATATGTAGATGGGTGTTTCCAAAGATAGGGGTACCCCCAAATCATGCATTTAATAGGGTTTTCCATTATTTTCACCATCCATTTTGGGGTAGCTCCATTTTTGGAACCACCCATATGCATCCATGTCGTTGGGAGGCCGACCAGGAGCCAACAATGGCAAGCGCTCGCGTCGAGGTGAAGGACAAGGCACTTTTGACCAGTTTTTTGAAAAGGCGCTAAAAGGGTGGACTTCAAAAGGGTCCATTTTTTGGGTCTTGAAACTTTTGAAATCCATATTTCCATTATGTACAATTTTTTTTTGAAACTTTTGAAAATGGTTCCGGTATGGTTTTTAGGCTCTTTATCCTATGTTTTGATATTGTGATTGCAGGCTCTTTGGGTAGAGAAACAACGAAATCAAGCATGGCAGCTCATCAGATCATCTGGCTGATATTTGAAGCACTCCATCCAATGAAGCATCAAAATAGCACACTTCTTTTGCATGGTAGAATTTAGCAAGGACTAAGGTGGGGAGAATTCGTTGACAAACAGAAGACATTAATTGCAGTACAGTCGACACCTATGAGCACGTTGCAGGTACCGCCCAAGGCTACGTTCAACAAAATGGCCTTATGTCGGTTGGGCGCTCTGTAACAATGGAAGCATTGTGTATACTGAAGCAATTAGTGTTGCGTGTGTAACGAACTTAGATGTCTTTACGAAAGACATCTGTCTGCATTCGTATCAATGTAGACTCCTAGAAATTCCCTTTTCAGCCCAGAAATTGTTGAAGGTTTCAGTTGATTCAGCTGAACTCTGAAGTCAACTGGAAAATGCTGTCCAACTGTCCATCTCCAGGAAATGCCTCAACATTTTCTTGGGACTGTTGAGACATTTCAACTTGGAACCTTGAAATCAGAGTTGAGGCATTTGCACCCTTTACAGGACAAAAAAGAAACCCCATCGACCATCCCCTTCTACGATGATCTTCGATCATCACTAGAATCTCAGGTGCCAACACCAATTCGAAGCACAAGTGCACCAAGCCTACCAGGCTGGATATTGACACTAAGGACACTAAGGACACAAACATGTATGACATGTATCAGTGAAGCTTTCATCCTTGTGCCGCTCAAGTCTAATGCTCGAGAGGATAGGTGCCACGCTGGGGTTGATTCGGGAGCTGAGCTGGTCGCTGACTTGCCCTGCTCACTGCGGTGGTTCGGTTGCTTTCCCGTTTCTGGCTGGTTGTGCCATTGGGTTTCTCCTTGGACTTCTTGCTAGCTTCGTCGCCCTGGTGGCTTTCTGGAACTACCTTACCACCACTGCTGGTCCATCGTCACCTTCTGGTGCCGCTGCACCTGCTCCCTCTGACGCCCGTCGGCGCACCTCTCGTTTGGCCAAGTACTTGAATGAGCACTGAGACGGACAAGGACGCCATCATTGCCAACTTGACTCAGGCAATTCAGCATTTGTCGCTAGCTGTGTCTCGCCTTTCTGCTTCCTCTTCCGAGGAGATTCCTATTGCTGAAACAACTGAGTGGGAGGTTGTTGATCCCCCTCAAGTTCCTAGTCCTGAGGTTTTCACTGAGCAGACCCGTGCTCTTAGTGTAATTGGTGCTGAGGACGGACCTCCTCCTTTGCCAGATTGCCTTCGTCAAGCTGCTGAGAGGCGTTTGTCTTCTGTGGGCATTGGAGCCGCTGCTCGTGCCACTCGTGCTTTTCACGCTGGGTTTTGGGCTGCAGTTGCTCGTGATACCTCCACCCATTACCACAACTTGGTACCTTTAGCAGAGATCAAGATTGCCCATTACGTGTGTTTGTCGTGTCGGAAGGGAGCCCCCTTTCGAACCACAGCTGCCGGGCCCTTTGCCCTTTTGTGTTTGGAACGCGGAGCAATCATCACTGAGACCTTTGGATCGTTGACAGAGCTCCAATTGTTTTGCTTGGGGGCTTCGGCCTCGGTTCCCGAGCACCTGACATGCAGAAAGAAGAATTGAAGTTTGCGGGGAGTGATGATCCAGACCTGTTGGTTTGGAAAATCCCGCAGGAATTCACAGTGCCTGATTCATCAGTTCAAGTTTTTGCCATCCCTCTTTTAGGAAGGACAGGTGGCTTGTTGCTTGCAATCCCAGTTGGAGCGTTGAGTGATGATTTGCTGCTGGATGCAGCTATTTTCAGAAGAGGGTCTCCTAGGCCCTTCAAACGATTTTGTGGCAAGTTTGCTAGAGGAGGATGATGAAGGAGCCCCCCAAGATACAGGCGTGAGATGCGCCTTTTTGGCCATTGACTGGAGTGATGCTGTGTGTGGAGATCTTCGACGCTATGATCCAGTCACCGATTCAACTGAGGAGATCCGCCCTTTTAGCGCAGAAAGGCCCTTGGCTCTTCCTGCTACTGGTGATGCCCTTGGAGCTGTTCGTGAGTGGATTGAGAACATTGCTTTGTCAAGGACGGCTTTTTACAGTGCTCGAGAGGAGCAGGAAGCCACCCCAAAAGCAAAGTCAACCGTAAAGAAAGCACCTGCACCAAAGCGGACATCGAATGCAGTTTTGGCCGAACTAAGTGGCGACCTTGGCAGAGCATATGAAGCTTCTTGCAGCCCAACAAGAGGAGTTGCTTCGATCACATCAGGCAATGTCGAGAAGTGCTGCAAGTGCCGAAGCTGTGCCCGTGCAAGCTCTTGGAGGATCATCGAAGAGACCAGGAATGCCGTCTTTGTCAGCCACACTGCCTCTGCCGAAGGCTGGCCAGGTGGCAGCTACAGCAAAGTTGGTAGGCCCACCTCCAAAGGTGAAAGGTGCACAAGATGCGGCAGGGAGGACCTCGGGAGATATGCCCGACGAGCCTGTGAATCCGTTGGAGCCTGGAGAAGAGAGTCCCAATGCCTTCGCAAAGGCCTTGACGCAGCAGTCTGCTGCCATCACAGCGCTGGTAGCGCATCTGACTACTGGAGATGCCATGACGGACCTGAGTGCAACATCGACAGGAGGAGGAAGCTTGAATACCAAAGGCGCCGCTCGAAGAGAGAGAATGCAAAGCGATCTTGCATCGCGAACCAGTTGTTTCTTTCTTCAAGTTCAGCAGCAACTCTTCAAGCGGATGAACCCCACAAGACAAGTGCCTCAGAACGAAGCCGATCTTGCGGCCAGTGGGATTTCAATGATCAGTTACCTCGAACGGTATGGAGGATTCAAGGGGAATCGCGAGGCTGGCCTTGCCCTTTGGATAGCTGCTCACGTGATGGATGCTATGGCGGTTCAGGATTTCCAAGGAGCCAAAGAGTACATGGCGCTACTCACAGTAGCGCTGGAACAATCGGCTCTAGACGGAGGGTGGCAATTAGCTTATCTTCTTTGCTTACTGGAGGATCCACCGAACAATCTGTTTGCAGATCGTATGGCCCCCATCACGAGCGGACGGCCCTTTTCGCCACTGGTTCCTCCTTCGTGGTCAGCAGTTGCCCTCAGCTATCTCAAAGAAGTCGAGCTCTTGGCTTCAAGGAAACAGGAGGTGAAAAATCCCAAAGGCATTCCTGCCGCGAAGCCGGCAGCTTCACCCGATCCAGAACCAACACCAAAGCCGAAAGGTCGTCCCCGCTTTCCCAAGAAAGCGAAGGCGGCAGAAGGATCCTGAACTTGGATGAGGCCTTGAGGTGCGACGGCTTTGCACCTAAGGTTGGGAGGGGTTCTCCCATTTTGTTGCATGACTTGCTGTTTGGGGATGGGACTCACATCCAGGACGATCTGACTCCGGCAGGGGAGGGAACATGTCCGAGTGACCGCTGTTATCCCAAACTTGCAATGGAGCCGGATCGTCTTGGTGCTCTCAGTTCTTTTTCAGACAGTTCGAAAAGCCTGACTTTTGAAGATCAGGCCCCCTATGAAAGTTCCCATCATGGTGCCGTTGATGTAGCATATGACTCTCCAGTGGCCTCAGTGAAAAGTCAAGTGCATGCGCCTAGCCCTTCTCATCTACCAACAAAGATGACGAAGGATAGACACAATCCTGAATTTGGTTTGCCCAAGATGATGTCATATCCAAGGTGGTGTGCATCCCTTTTGCCACATGTGCTCAGAAGCCGTACCCCCTTTGCGGCTTTCATCAGCATGACCGTCCAGCTGTCTCGGAGGATGACCGGTAGAGGACCTCCGACACCGACTTTGTTCCCTATACCAATGCCAGGTGCTGACTTTGGTAGGATGCCTGCAGGTGTTTCTTCTGCTAGACGTCGACGTATCCATCTAGCTCGCACAGTCCATCTTGTGTGCATGGCGTTAAACTTTTGGCACGCAGGTGGTGTTTTTGCCCCAGAAGAAGCTTTGCAGAGGAGCCCAAACAGACAGCATATCACGCTGTACGATCGGATTAAGGCTCTTATCAAGTCGGATGGTTCGTCTGAGATGTTTGAGATTTCCCAGACTGGCCGAAAGTTCCCAAATTTGTTGGCTAGGCTTTCTGAGCTGAGTGCTTGGCTGACAGTGCATGGTGTGTCTTCGAATCCCTATGATAAAGGATTTTCAGGTATAGAGGTTCCTCCTGACAATGACGCTTCACCCGAGTTGCAGCCGTATTCCGATTTGGATCCATCGAGGTTAGTGTTGCATGGTGAGGCCCAGTGGAATGTACAAGACCACCTACCTGATGATCTCCTCATGGCTTTTCTCGAGCCTAGAAGCATCCTGATTCCTGAGGGTGCAGTTGTCAGGCCAGCGATTCGTGACACAGAAGAGACGATTGCCGCCTTAGCAGCGAAGTGGGACAACAAAGGGTTGCTGGTCTTACATAATAAACCTGTTGACCCAAAAGCTTTTGTTCGTATCTTCAATGCAAGGAAGAGTGCCGATCAGGTGATGGCAAAAGTCATTGGCCCCTCCTCCACGCTTCCTGCAGGAGCTGACTTGTGTGAACTGTATTGCAACCCGAAGTCATCACGGCTTCGAATAAGCATAACTGATCGAAAGGATTTTTACCATCAAATCTGCATCAGCAAAGAAAAAGCATGGAGAAACACCCTTGCACCAGCAGTGCCCATTTCATCTGTCGAGGCCACTTCGGCCTATGCCAAGTTTTGTGTGAATAAAGGTAGGAAGTATAATCGTTTAGTTCAGGGTGATAGATTAGGCTCTTTTGATACGGTGGGATCTCCACCCCCTGAAGGCCATGTGTGGGTCTTCTTCGGCTCAGTGCTGCAGGGGGACCACCTAGGAGTAGAGGTGGCAACCGCTGCCCACACTTCGTTGCTTCAATCATATGGCTTGTTAGGAGATGAAGTTTCCCTTCGTGCCGATAGATGCCTTAGGAGTGAAACCCAGTGCCAAGGCCTTGTGATAGACGATTTCTTTTGCATATCTGTAGAAGGTAAGGAGGTCCCAAAAGAGAAGACCGTTGCCTCATCAGTTTATAGGAGAGCCCAGGCTGCATACGGCCAGTCGAACATCTTGGGGTCCCCCCAAAAGGATCTCGATGCAGTTTCTTGTGGCCGAGCCATTGGTGCCATGGTAAATTCTGGGGAAGATGCAACTAATAGGAACCTTGTTACCTTGTCTGCACCACCTTGCAAAAGGCTGTCCTTGTCCGCTATCACATTGCAGGTCTCGCAACTCACCCACACAACCGACTCGTTGCATCTCTGTTTGTTAGGAGCCTGGGTGTCAGCCCTAGGATATAGGCGACCTTTGCTTTCGCTGTTGGACCGGAGTTTCCATCTAGTGGATCAGAATGCATTCGACGCCAATCATCCAAGAATGGTGAAGCTCCCGAGGGCTGTAGCTTGTGAACTGTGCCTCGTTGCTACTCTGATGCCTTTAGCCGTCACAGAGCTATCGGCCCCCTATCACACAGAGGTGTTTTGTAGTGATGCTTCCGAAAAGAAAGGTGCATTTTGTAAGGCAGTCATTCCTGAGCATATTGTCCGTGTGCTTTGGAAGAGTGAGCGTTCCAAAGGAGCATACTCCCGGCTGCTTAGTCCTTCAGAAGTGCTTTTGAAAAGAATGGATGAGCTTGACATAGCCCCCGAAGGCACAACAACATCATCACCTTCCAGGCCTCTTGCCTTCCACTTCGACTTCGTGGAAATTTTCGCAGGGGCTTCCTTAATCACAAAATTTTTGGCTGAAAAGGGCTACAGCTGCGGGCCCCCCATCGAGATTTCCGCTTCTGATCAGTATAATCTTGAATGGGCCCACGTTGCATGCTGGATCACCTTTATGGTGGCCGAGAAAAGGCTGTGGGGTTTCTTTCTATGTCCACCGTGCACCACGTTTTCCATAATGCGTCGGCCGGCGCTTAGGGGGGCTGACTGTCCCTATGGGTATGACGTTGAAGACCCACAAACACGAGTAGGTAATGTCTTAGCCCATCGTGGGTGTCAAGTTATGGCAGTGGGTGCACAAAATAATGCAGTGGGTGTCTTAGAAACTCCTTGGTCGTCAAAGATGAAGCATTTGCCTGCCTGGAAAGTTGTGGAGTCTTTGCCCCAGGTCGTTGTGATTCGTTCTGACTCGTGCCGGTTTGGATCCATTCACCAGAAGGGTTTCAAATTCATGGGTCTGAATATATCACTGCAGCCTATTGCCCTTCGTTGTACCTGCACCTCTCCTCATGTGCCAGTGCAGGGTTCTTACACTAAAGGGTCTGCAGTGTATACTTCCAGACTTGCGGAAGGGATTGCCACATGCTTTGCCGATGCCATCAGTCGTATGAAAAGGTTGCATGAAGAAGAGCATGGATTATGTGTGAAAGGCCTTGAGAACCAGCTTGTGAACCAAGTTGCCTTGACTGCTCCTTGGGAGGTTGTTTCTTCATGGACTTTTAGGAAAGAAAGCCACATAAATATACTTGAGATGGCCTCCTTGCTTCGTTTGGCCGGCAGTTTAGCCCAGAAATGCACTCCTATGAGGGTTGTGAATCTTGTGGACTCTTATGTGTGTAGATGCGCAGCCTCGAAGGGTCGTAGTTCGTCAAAGGCCCTGTCCACCGTGCTGAGACGTTTCAACGCAATCTCTGTTGCAGCAGGGCTCTATTGGACTTTGCCCTACTGCCCTACGAGGTGGAATCCTTGAGACGACCCTACCCGTGACTCGCCTCTTCGTGAGTCAATCAAGGATGAGCTTCTGAGCAACTGCCCGACCGATCTCATCTACGAGCTATCTTCACTTCCAAAGACAAAAAGGTGGGCCTCGCATTGGGTTCGCCTTGTCATCCTTGTGTGTGGCCTTTCTGTCCTCCAGCTCCGACATCGCTCCTCGTATCGTCGAACCTGGAAAACGCACGGCATTCCTCATCATGCCAACCCTCAAGCTAATATGGAATTTGATGCTACACTCGGCTTTCCGGGTGAAGGGCCTTTCCTGATCCTTGGATTTTATGCAGTTGGTGCGTTGATGGTTCATTTGTTTTGTTGTGTGCCTTTCCTTTCGTTGCTGGCTGGCCGCTGTCGGGGTCGCTGCTGCCGGGTGGGTCGTGCTGTAGTTTTTCTCCTCTTTCTTCAAGGAAAGACTGAGATGGCCATGGCTATGCCTCTGTTTCCGAAAAACCCTGGAGAAGCAGCTCGAGCAGCTGCGAGAGCCGGACGACCTGAATTGCCAACTGGGAGACCTGTCCTTCCGTCTACAAGCTCCCTTAGGCAGCGGTATCTTGATGAGTTTTTTCAATGGGCTACTGAGGAAGGGGTCGACCTATCGTATATGCTGGAGAATCATGTGAGCTGCATTGATGAGCTTAATATTCTGCTAGGGCGATATGGCCGTCTCCTTTACAGCAACGGGAAGACATACAATCAATACGCAGAGACTCTAAATGGCATCACGTCGATCAAGCCGGCAGTCCGCCGGCTCCTGCAAGGAGCATGGGACCTTGGCTATGCCTGGGTTCGTATGGAACCCTCAAATCACCATGTGGCAATGCCGGCGCAGGTTTTACTCTCCATGCTGGCTGTTTCATTGATGTGGGGGTGGACTGCTTTTGCAGGGTGTCTTGCTTTAGGCTTTGGTGGCCTGTTACGGCCTGGCGAGTTTTTGGGAGGTGTCCGACGAGATCTGACACTTCCAGATGACTGCGACAATTTGGTTAGTTTCGTGCTTTTCACTATCAGAGATCCAAAGACGAGATTTACGCAGGCTCGACACCAGAGTTCAAAAATCGACAGTCCTGACCTGATCGAGGTGATACGTCTTTCTTTTGCCTCCTTGATGCCCCACCAAAGACTTTGGCCGATGTCAGGCCAAACTTTCAGAGTTCGTTTCAGACAGGTTCTTGCTGCACTCCGTCTTCCGACGGTTAGCTACGAAGGACAAAAACCTCTGGACCCGGGTTCTCTGAGAGCAGGTGGCGCCTCTCTTTTTTACTTTTGGAGACTGAAGATAGCGAGTTAGTTCGACGACGTGGGCGATGGGCAAACCATCGCATGATGGAAATTTACGTTCAGGAAGTTACTGCCGTAACCTATACAAAGCAGCTTTCCACAGAGTCCATGAGCTGCATCAGGAGGACGGCAAGAAGCTTTACTGAAATCTTACAAAAGTTAATTTCCATGAAGAGTGCAAAAATACCACCAAAGGCCTGGTTTGTGATCTTTTCAAGGTGAAGAGACCGATGAGCGGCGCGGGTGGAAAAAATGGGTAGATCGTCCTGGACCTCTCTCAGCGGTGTTTCTTTGATGACCACCTTCCTTGAGATCGAGTTCCAGCTGTGATGAATCCAAAAACAGTGGACGGCAAAAAAGGAGTGCTGCTGATCTGATGACATGTATCAGTGAAGCTTTCATCCTTGTGCCGCTCAAGTCTACCCAACCCTCGACCACCCAACACCTTAAAAGATCGTCCTGGACCTCTCTCAGCGGTGTTTCTTTGATGACCACCTTCCTTGAGATCGAGTTCCAGCTGTGATGAATCCAAAAACAGTGGANAACCCTCGACCACCCAACACCGTTAAAAGATCGTCCTGGACCTCTCTCAGCGGTGTTTCTTTGATGACCACCTTCCTTGAGATCGAGTTCCAGCTGTGATGAATCCAAAAACAGTGGACGGCAAAAAAGGAGTGCTGCTGATCTGATATATATATATATATATTTGATATCGACACGTTCAGGTTTGTCAATTGGGACATCTATTCATGTAAAATCAAGAATCTGAATTAAGAATTCAGTGAAGCAAAGCGCTTTTTTTTTGACCAGAGAATTGTAGAATCTTGAGTCATTGAGAATTTTTTTGAATCTGCCAGTCATTGCCAGGTGATCTGCAAGGAGCAGTTCCCATGGCAAAGTCTCCGGAAGTTCCCGTGGTGTTTGATCTCCCAGTGTCTTTGGGTGGCTGGAAATCGCTGCTGGTGATCGCTGCTGATCAGTTGGCTTCAAGAGTTGAGTTGATTCACCCAAACTGCATGGATGGTTTGTTGGTTGCCTCAGGAAACAGAAGTCCCAACCTGTGGTGCATGAAGCTGTCCAGGACAGGGGGTACTACCATCTGTTGTGTCAGATTTCTCGGAAACAGACTTCTCATTGGTTGGAGCAACTCGAGCATCAGAACTCCCTATGGATCAATCAAATTTTGATGGCAGAATTTGACTGCAATAGCCACAACTTGTGGGGAAGGTTTTTTGTTCCCGACTTGAAAATGTTTCTTCACCCGACCAAGTTTTGACCCTAGAAGGCACTACAAATTGAACAACAAACATCTACCCCTAAATCCAGTCACTGTACTGTCATATTCCCATGTTTGTTGGTTGTCGGTTGTGAGGCACCACCACAACCAACTGCGTCACCGCAGCAAGCTATCATGGATCACTTACCTTGGCTGGCCGAGAAGCGTACGACGTGTGGTGTCCCGAAAAGATGCAGGAGCAACTCGGGTGAGTGGAGCCACAGAGGTTTTGGATGAAAACACTTCTACACAATTTCTAATGATTTTTTTTGTTGAATTCCGCTATGTAATCTTTATGCCATTCTAAGACCATCTTTAGCATTTTACGGCATATTCATTAACGGCTCAAAAAGGGCCGTTTGTTGAGGTTATTGCAGCTGTTGGCAGAGTGGTCCCAAAGTCAAGGTGGCGCTTCCGCTTCCGCGTCCCAAGTGAGCAATGAAAAAAGGGCCCCTGGTTGTTTAGGGTATATAGGGGATTATACTGCCCAGTTGCGTGGAGAGTACAATGAATTATAAGGATCCCTATTAAACAGCCAGGATTCAATGGAAAGCATCCGAGGGTTTTTTTCGTGGCTCAAGTGGCATCCCGCGTTCCGCTTCTCGAGTTCGGAGCCAGGTGTTTTGGAGGAACTCACTGGACGACTTCGACGATTGGGTCATGACCGTCCACATGATCAGGGTCCTGGAGAATTGGAGTCGGGAAACTTACAGATGGAAGTTTCATTTTTTTGTCCATGTGTTTTCAACGTGAGTCGATTGGATGAAAAATTGGTCATTGTTCATGGTTCTTTTCCGAATAAAGCCAGTTGGACATGGAGATGTATGACTTGTTGGCCGAGCGACTTACCTGTGTTACTTAGGACGGGCTTGAGACAGGTCATTGCCATGGTAAGTCCGGGCTGCTGGTAAAGCTGCACGGATCACTTCCACTGTTGTTGAGATGAGAGTTAAAAAGCTAGATGCCCAACAATACTTTTGGAAGTTAAAGTTCAAATATCATATCAATCATACCTACTGCAAGCATTCCTGTTGATTTTCTTGGGCCACAGCGTTTTCTATCATTTTGGATGCTTGCTCTGATCGTTTCGACGCCAAATTTTGTGCTACAGCTTTTGCCAGCACATTGATGGAGCGGCAGCAGAAGATCAATACAGAGAGCATTTGTTTCAGAACTTAACTGCATATCTTGTTTTTTTATCTAGACTGCCAGCTATACAGAGAACCACGCTGCCAATAGAGAACTTTAGAGGGCAGAGCGTTCCCTTTGCCACGGAGGGTCTTCATGTTTCTCAAGGCACATAGAAATCGCAGCTGCCAGGAAGGTCCATTCAGAGTTCCAAGAAATTCGCAGCATACAACAGTCAATGGGATTTGCCCATGTCCGCTGCCAAGCGTGCTGCTTGGCAGTCTTTGACGCAATGGACTAGGTGGGGGGTCAACTAGAAGCCGTTGCTACTGTGGGACAAGTTGGGTTTCAAACATGTCTTGATATGAGCTGACTTTGACATTTTGTTCATGAATGACTGGTACCTGTTTCGCTTCTCGGTGGAAGATCTACTGGCATTCCGAGGGTTAGAGACACCAACACATTGTGGTCACGTGTACGATGGAAGCAAGAATCAGAACCGTCGCAGGCGATTGCAAACCAGACATCAGGCAAATTGGGCAGGGCGCATTCTGTGAAAGAGGCTCTAGAACAACTCAGGATTGAAGGTTGTGTAATTTCATGATACATCCAAGGCATCTTGCATTCTCCAAGGATTCTTGGATCCTGCAGCCTTGCATCATCACTGGTCTGCTTCAATTGCCGAACCTGGTGTGCCAGGTTCGTCTCGCAACGAGCCAAGCGGTGGGTAGACAGGAAGGTTTCCAGGTGCACCGAAGACCCGTTCCTTTGCAGAAGGGTTGCAGGGGCGCAGGCATCTGTCTTTTTCCTCCCTTGGGTTGCCATCATTTGAAGATGGGGCTTGGTTGACGTAGGTCTTTTGCGGATACATCAGATACTACTGCCTACTTATAATTTAATATTATATTATAGCTGTATAATTATGATAGTAGAAAATGTATACATGCAGATATATCGTACATGCATATATAGATATATACATTAGTTATATCATACCTCTATAAGACATACGACATCAACGGAATTTTTCCATAGCCCCTTTCCCCAAGGTTCGCGCGGTGAACTTCAGCGCTGATGGGTCCCGCCTTTGCACCGCCTCTGAGGATGGCACGGCGAAGGTCTTTGACCTTTCCAACGGAAAGTTGCTGAAGGAGCGGGAGATGTCAGGAACAACAACAACAACAACAACAACAACAACAACAACAACAACAACAACAACAACAACAACAACAACAACACCACCACCACCACCACCACCACCACCACCACCACCACCACCACCACCACCACCACCACCACCACCACCACCACCACCACCACCACCACCACCACCACCACCACCACCACCACCACCACCACCACCACCACCACCGA